>JAQIWH010003807.1:0-18731 GCA_034695005.1 Cryptops parisi
CCCAGATTTTGGCGCCACCTAGTGACCAATAGTGACCAACGCGAGGTCAATATGCTACCGATCGGCACTTTTGAACTTTGATTTTGAAATTTTGAAATTTGATTTTGAAATTTGAACATGTTATTGATGATCTCTAGAATGTATTTCTGCATTTATTTTTTTCTGATGATCATACAACTTAAAATTAATTTGATTTTCATTTTGCAGCTAATTTGTCATCATCAACTCAGCGGTTCAATACTTCTTCAGGGAAAGCACAAAAATCTTGGAAATTAATACGTTACTTTTCTAATTCGCATGAAGGTATGTTGTTGTTGTTACGAGCTGCGATATTGGAGGAATTGAGAGAAATGTGATAATATATAAAATACTTTTTTTATGAATTTGTCTAGTTTACTGTGGGTACAAAAATGGCTTCGACATGTATGTACTGCAATAAAGCGTTCTCTCTGAAATCGAATATGATACGCCATCAAAGGCTTGTACATGGTACACTTGCTAACCACGTGAAACGAATTTCATGCTCGGCTTGTATTTGTCAATTTTCTACGATAACTGACTTGCGGACTCACTGCGTTGCACGTCACGGCTACGTTGATGAAAAGGATCGCGTGATGTTCGACACAATGGCAGGTGAAGAAACATTACTGTATTCATAATAATTGAGGTATTTAAAGATACTGGTGAAAAGTATGATTTAATACAATTTATGAAATAACTCAATACTAACCTATAAACTCAATGACCTAAGCTTTAAATATTGCATGTTGTTTGTGAGTCTTTTATTTTTTTCTTTTAGAATTCCTCTTGTGGAAATCCAGTAAAGAGAGAGAATCAAACTGCCAGTTTGTAGCAAACACAGGAGCGAAAGTACTCGCAAATGGGAGAACAAAGAGATATTACGACTGCTGGAGGACAGGAAAATATACTTCGACGGGGAAAGGAATACGTCGTTTGAAATCGCAAGGTTCTTGCAAAATTGGATCACATTGTCTTGCTTCCATGGATGTACTGCAACTTCGGGACAAGGTGATTGTAACCTACAACAAGAATCATTTTGGACACCAGATTGACTCATCTCATCAGCCTACCAGCGAAAGTGACGAAGCAACTATAAAAGGTATGTTCACCATGAAATATAATTTTAAAATATGCTTAGTTATTTTTAAACCATCTCTATATAATAATTGGCAATAGTGGAAGCTCATCAATGCATTCACATGGGTGAAAAAACTTTCGAATGTTCCACATCAGAGTTCACACAGGTGAAAAACCTGTTTCACTTGTAAAAAGTTCTTTACCCAAGCAGTTAATTTAAAATTTGATCAAAGAATTCACCATGGTGAAAACCCTTACGGCTTGCAAAAAGATTTTTGGTCACACATGTGAATGTTCCACTTGCAAAATTTTTTTCACTCGGTCTGAAAGATCATCAAAGAGTTGACACATGAAAAAAATCTTATGATAGTCTCATTTGAAAAGACCTTAGGACTTGCCTGTGCCTGGAAAGCTCAGCAAAGCATTCACACGGGTGAAAAACTTTTCATATGTTCCACTTGCAAAAAAAAATAGCCTTAACTTGGTTACAAAGTTTGAAAGTTTACACAAGTGAAAAACCTTATGAATGTTCACTTGCATAAAGTGGTTTGTTCAAGCAGTTAACTTTGAAGTTTATCAAAGAGTTCATAAAAGTGAAAATGATTTTCAATGTTCGGTTTCGAAAAAGTCCTTTGACCATGTTTATGGCTTAAAATCTGATCAACGATTTCACAGGGGTGAAAAACCTTTCGAATGTTTCACTTACAAAAACATCTTCAAATGGTTCGCACGAATGAAAGACTTGTTCCAGTTACAAAAAATGCTTTACCAAGCAGTGAACTTGAAACTTCATCAAACAGTTCACACAGGAGAAAAACCTTTCCAATGCTCTAACATGCAAAAAGTCGTTTCATCGGTGCTATTTCCTTGAAAAAGCACCAAAAGTGTTCACACAGGTGAGAAACCTTACGAATGTTACACTTGTAAAATAAGAGCTTTGGTCATATGCTTATAGCTTGAAATTTCATCGAAGAGTTAACATGGGTGAAAAACTTTACGAATATTTCACATGCATAAAGTACCATATTTTCGTGAATATGAGACGTATCTTATACAAGATTTTACACAAAGTGCTCCCTAGCTGCTTCTTATATTTGTGGGTGTCTTATATAAATTATAATGAACAACTGTACAATAAAAAATTCATTTACAGGGTATTATATTACTGGTAGTATTTAAGAAAATTTATGAATGAGTGTTACTTGGGATCTCCAGTGTCTTCGTTACAAACTATATTAACACATTACATTAGAGCCAATTACAGCTTAAGTTTCATTGTTCAATAAGGTGTTTCTTAGGTGTGTTTCATGTGTACATCTTTATATTCGCGAAAATACGGTACTTCACTCAAGCAGCTAACTTCGAAGGTCATCTGTCAAAGAATTTACACAGGTGGAAAACCTGAAAAAAAACTGGGTATTGAAAAATCAGAAAGAGTTCACACGGATGAAATCCTGTTCCACTTGCAAAAAGATCTTGGGTCATCTACTAGCAAAAAAACACTTTCACTCAGGCATCAAATTTGAAAGAGTACTAAAGAGTTCACACAGGTGAAAAGACTTATGAGTGTTTCATTTGCAAACAGCCTTCACTCAGGTATCAGCTGATCATCAAAGAGTTCACACAGATCAAAAACTTTGTGAATATTCCATTTGTATAACACATCTGGTCATGTGTATGGCTTGAAAACCCATCAAAGCATTCACATGGGTAAAAAACCTTATGAATGTTCCATTTTCAAAAAGTGCTCTCTCTAATCACCTAACTTGGAAGCTAATCAAAGAGTTCATTCAGGGGAAAATCCTATCTAATGTTTTGCTTCCAAACAGGTCTATGGCTTTAAATCTCATCAACGATTTCAAACAGGTGAAAAATTTAAGTTTTCCACTTGTGAAAAATGCTTCATTGCTGTGTTTTTCTTGAAAAGGCATCAGTTAGGTGAAACAAAAGTTATGAATATTGCACTTGCAAAAAGTGTTTCACTCAATCAACTTGGAAGTTCACACAGGTGAAAAACCTTATGACTTTAACGTACAAGAAGATTTTTTTGGTTGTGCCTGTCGTTTGAAAGCTGATCAAAGAGTTTACACGGGTAAAAAACTTTTTGAATGTTCCACTTGTATTCAAGCAGCTAACTCAGAAGTTCACACAGGTGAAAAACCATTCGAATGTTCCATATCCAAAAAGTGCTTCATTGGTGCATTTTCCTTGGTAAAGCACCAAAGTGTTCACACAGGTGAAAATCCTTACGAACTTTTCCCTTGCAAAAATGTGTTCACTCGGGCGTCAAGTTTGAAAGATCACTAAATAATTTAGTTCAAACAGGTAAAAACCTGTTCACTCTAGCATCGTTTGAAAAATATTGATGTGTTGCTACAGGTGAAAACAGTTTTGTATGTTTCATTTGCAAATAGTTCTTCATTGATGCTTTTCTTTGAAAAGGCATCAAAGAGTTCACATGGGTGAAAAACCTTTTGAATAAGTCACTTGCAGAAAAACTTTTACTCAGTCATGAGATTTGAAAAATTATCAAAGAGCTTACACAGGGTTAAAAATCTTATGAATATTCCACTTGCACAAAGATCTTCCTTGCACAGGAATATAGTCTCTGTGCATTTCTCTTGATGCTAATTTGTTTTTTTTTTTAGTTTCAGGTGACCTTGCAAACGATGTTTCCAAGCAACTAATGGTGGATGATTTATATATAACGATAACAGATTCTTCATGTGGTGAAAATACTTTTCAAGATATTCATAAAAATGACAACACGAGGTCAGCTACGCTCGACAAGTTAGATGTTGTTCGTGGGCTTATAGAAAAGAACGAAGTGGACGAGAGCATGATAGAAAGCCTGGACTCTTTCTTGAACAAGTGGTTGGCTGATTGTAAGAAAACATCCCACGTTCAATCAGAATCGACCAAAGACCCTGTGAAGAAATGCCTTCAGCCACAGTGCAAATTTGCATACAGATCTGCGAAGAAAAGAAACGTTTGCACAAATACAACTTCTGCAGCGGCTCGGAAGGAAAACGTTCTACAGACTTTCAAGATCCCTGATGTAGGCTTAGTCTTGGAGGGGTATACTGAACCAGACGACCACTCTTATAGCAAACTAGCAGTAGCCCCGTGCCATGCACGGTTTTAATTAAAACAGGATTTTGATTTTTTGAAGGTTTCGTTTCATTGAAATGTCACTAGGTGTCATCGCTGCATTTATTTTTTAGCGAAAAAGCGAGCAGAAAGTGAAAAAGCAGCTTTGATAACAACAACAATGGACCAAGCGTTCAGGACCATGATGAGTTCCCACAGAGATGAATATAGATAGAGGGAGGTGAAGACTTGGGCTATTCTTAATAAGAATAGTTGCTTACCATGAAGATATGTTGAAAGTTAAGTGATATCAGTATTATATAAACTTAATGCTTGACCAAATTGATTTATACATTTTTAAAAATGTACGTTTGAAAGGTCTAGCCAAAGTATCAGACTGGTTAAACTAATCAGTTTAGCACGCAAAACATTATTGATTTTTGGTGTTTGCTGAAGATCCAGCTTTCCACTGGCTTCTAACCATTTCTTTGACATCGGAAATAAAATTCATTTGTGAAATTAAAATCAAGTGTCAAAAGTCGATTAAAAGTTAAATTATTAAACTGTACAAGACTAAAGTTGAACGGTTGGCTATGGCGTAGCAAAACTTAATAACTTCACAGTTGCAAATGACCCCCCCCCCCATTTAATGGCTATATGTGTACGAAAAAATAAGTCCCGTGGTTGGTATGGTAACCACATAAAGTCTAGCTTTTATTATTTGTGTACAATTTTTACTTCATCTCGTTAGTTACTGCTTGTGTTGGTATGGTAACAGATTTACCAGGAGCTGTATATTGTTGAACTGACCAATTTCGGAATCATTTTTATGCGCTTGGAATTTGACAGCTTCTTTTATTTTATCTTTGTTGTTTGATTTTACTTCTTTTATTCTTTGGATTTGACAGTTTCTTTTACGTCCCATTTTCCCCTTGCTTCACATTGTTATGGTAATCTTGGGGGGGAGGGAATCCATAACAACGTGAGGCCTGAGGGTGTGAACACAGGTGAAAAACCTTACAAATGTTCTGTCCTAAAACTGCATCAAAGAATTCACACAGGTGAAAAACTTCAAAAATTTTCTCTGTCCTAAAACTGCATCAAAGAATTCACACAGGCGAAAAATCTTACAAATGCTCCATGTTTTTTAATTGCATTAAAAAATTCACACTGGTGAAAAACCTTACAATTAATACAAACGTTCTCTGCTCTAAAAAATTCAAATAATTCACATAGGTGAAAAACCTTACAAATGCTTTCTTGTGCTAAAAATGTAAAGAATTCACACAGTTGGAAAATATTAGCAAATGTTGTTGGTCCTGAAAATTCATCAAACAACTCTAACACCATGAGTTCAAATATGTGAAAACCCGTACAAATGTATCGCCTGCAACAGGTAAAGGCATGTTTCATGAAACGAAACCAAAAAGTTCATACAGGTGAAAACTTAACTAAATAATCTTAATCTTATAACTTGGAACAAATTTTTATTTTTATTCAATAATCATTGAAACAGTTTGAATTTATTTTTAAAAGGAACAAGAAAAGACATTGTAAAATATTTAATGACACCTTTTGTAATATAACAAAAAGTTGATAAAAAATTTTCAATCTATTCAATCTACTTTGTGTCCTTAAAAAAATGTTTTTCTCTACGTTTATTATTAAACAAACGGCATACTGTACGTGCAATTTTTTGGTTACGTTGTTTTTGATTTATGAAATTTTTTTGAGTGATTTCGATATATTCGACTAGTGCAATTTTTGAATGACTTTTCGAGCTATACAGTTTTTTTCATTAAATCGATTTTCTATTGTTTTTTAAATCGATTTTTGAGTGACGTCATTACTAGAAAACGAATCATAATTTTTATATCAATTTTGTCATCTAGTGACGTTGACAACTGTTGTTAATTTTTTTAAATTTTGTCACATTTGGCTTGTTTTCTAGCTATAATATTAATATCACTATAATATCCTTTAATATCATTGTTTTTAGCAAACAGTGATATTACAGGCAACAGGTTTGTATGTTAATTGGTTGTGCAAATTTGTCACTTGGTGGGGTTAGAGATATTACAATATAAAAAAAAACAACTTGTCAGGTATTATAAATTGTGATGTTTTCTTTTTATTATTTATTGTTATTTTATTTTGGAAGCATTGATAAATATTGATACACTGTATACCCACGTCAAAAAGTTTCTTGCACTCCGTTTCTTTAGATCCGACAGTTAGATTTCACGTTTTAGAGGTTGGCGTTGGCAGAATCAAAATGGCGACTGAGGGAAATCAATGGTTTTAAATTTGCGCATGCTTTTATTGTGAATGTGAATATTCCAAGTGAAATTATGGTCCAACAACATGTTAAAGCGGTAGGGAGAATATTTTCGCCCCAGCAAACAGTGAGTAGAGTATGAACGTTGGTTTTCTACGACCATTTGTGCGAGGCTTGTTTTGCAACAAGGGTGTAGAGAAGTACAAAAAAATGGCGGCTGATTTTAATTGAACTTGGTGCTTCGTTCGTCTTGAAATGGACTGGAAAACATGAAGCATGTAGCCACCTTTTTATTTAGCGTTACATACACCCAGTGCTTCCAAATATTGCAGATGTGTATGTATTTACTCGAATAATACTTGTATCACATTTTTGTAACAGGAGTATTACATTGGAGAGCATCAATGTAGTATTACATTGGAGAGCAACTTTTGCCGTGGAGTCTACCACAGATGAAAGGCATCACAACATGAACTTCAACTTCATTTTGACTTCACCTGTTTCGGCTGAGCTATTGAAACCATTGTGGGTCCTACTGTTTCATGTTCATCAGCAGATGAAAGTGCCATTTAAAAGAAAATAAACAAAGGTAAGATGAATTATACTAAATCCCATGTACACATTTAATACTTAGATATGTATCCAAGTATTAAATACTGTAGGATGTGTGTAATAAAGATGTATTACATATGTACTGTATATGTAAAGCTTGGTTAAGTACAGTAATGATCATGTTTATCTGTCTAATGCTTGGGTATTTTTTATCAGTGTGGGCACTGCACCTGTTGTCATCATGTTCTACCAGTGATGAACTTCTGGACTGCCAATGCTTCTGCTGGAGTAGAAAACCATTGTTCAGCACTGCCATCAAGTCAATCACCATGAAAATGCAGCAAACCATCTTAATGCAAAACAACTGCCTGTAACTAAAGTAACAAGACCATTGATGTGAGTACTTCCTGCCATGTAGTATTTCTGATGGAATATAAGTCCATTGTTCTGAATATGTGCAATATTGTAAAGTAGTGAATAAATAAAATTAATATATGCATTATAACAAGTTTTTTTTTCTTATTATAAGTATTTTTTTTATTATAAGTCCAATTTTTTTTTATCCTAAGTCCAAAATTTGGCCATGGGCAGTGGATATATGGGGTCTTCGAGATAGGCAAAAAACGGGCCCCCCTCCTTTTTCCTGTACATCCATGCCTCCCCTCTCTCTTTCCTCTTGCTTCTCCTTCAGCTGCCCCTTTTGCTTCCTTCCTATGCTCATTTTTTCTTTTGGAAAAATTTTCCTATTTTTTTTGTCCTGGGCTGGGATTGAACCCTGGACCTATGGCTTGGCAGAGCTATACTCTAACCATCTAGCTACCAGGGTATTCAGAAGTACTAGGTATAAAACTTATATTTGAATCTGATATAGATGCCAATTAAGAAAATTCTCTAAGTCCAAGAGGAGCAATTTTGGCTAAGTCCAAAAGTGTAAAAGCTAGTTCTCACAAGGGCGTATCTTAAGTATTCAATATTATTTATGTGATTAAGTTTATTATTTTGATTAATTTCCAAAACCAGTGCTGAAGATATATTGAGTGAGATAAGAAGGTAAATTTTATTTTTCTGTTTAATCATGAAAAATATATACATTTGTTTTCACATTTCGCCTTCATTAATGCCAGCTTTGCATCTTGTCTTTGTTGAAATGCTGAGATTGTTATCAGTTAATAGTTGCATACACTGCACTGGTGCTGTTCAGACGAATGATGGCATTATTGCTAAACGATGAAGGACTGGATCACAATGGTAGAATGTCGTCGGGAGGGACAGTACCAAGTGCATTGAACCTTTCCACAATTCCCGGTACACTGGGTGGAAACATTGCTGTTGGTTTCGATCGCAAGTGTTCTCTGGTCTGCACCAAAATTGACGATTATAGTTCTTGATGAAATTGCACCACCTTCATTCGATCCGTCTCTGACCTGGTACATTTTTTAAATGTCTATGTTGCTCCTTATTCTGGAAAATAAACAAATAACAAAAATAATGTAGAGATTAGCATTAATTTCTATAGCAACACATGTGCCTGAACCTATGTAAATGATGTCGAGATAAAAATTATGATAGGTAACTTATGGTAGGTAGATTGAGTTCAATTAAAGTCTAAAGTAAAGAAGATACTGTTTAAGGATCCTTGTTAATGCATAATTTTGAGCAAAACAACGATATGTGCAAAAATGTTACAGCAAGAAGTTTGAAGTAGCCCATAGACAAGTTCAGATCTTTAAACACATTTTCTAGGCCAGGCATCAGTTTCATAAGGCAAGTCACAGCCCATCTCACGATATAACTAGCGATCAAAGGTGTTGAAACTGATCTTATTTGATCGATCCTCGAAAGTGAGAGTCCAGTGGTATTCGTCAACTATATCATCATCCTAGGTCAGTTGAACAGCAATTATTAACCATAGGCGTGCAGCTGCACACACTATAATTTTAAAAAAGTATCTTAATATGGTCAAAAGTATCATCAAAAAAATATCGTATTACTTTCATTTGTTTTAACATTGATGTTTTTACCATAAAACTATCAAAAAGACTCTCTTCATGCTTAACACTCTACTTTTGGAGTAACAGTGGTCAGGTAAAATACTTGATAATAAATATACCAATACAAAAAATGTCGATATTTTAGTATCGATACTTCTGTATGCACACCCTTATGAAACATGCTGCGCACGCCTATGATGGCTATATGGTGCTAATATGATAAACCAATATGATGGACGCTATATGCGATAGTTCATGCGTAGTCGGGTTTTTTAATCAACTGTCGTAATTTCATTTTTTTTTTAACATTAGATTGCAGTTAATACGTTAGCTCCTGGGCCTAGCGGGCCCTCTTTAAACCACAGGCTCGGGAAACGAACGTACCGTTCACACCCCGTCTATTCCTCTATTAACATGGATACACACCACTGGAGTAAAATTGAGAAAAATTATATTTGTCAATTTTTTTTGCCAGTGCCATTTCAGGGTCCCTTTGGCTGCCTGGTGACGGTGCTGCGTGCGTGCACATCTAACACTTGACGTCAAAGTATTACACAGATGAGCGTGTTTGACATGCAGGACAAGTTCAAGAGAATATCATCTTACCTTTGAGGAATTTTCTTGCTAACTGCAGTTTCATTGGCAGAAGACTTCATGACAGGAGAATCATTACATTTTACACACCGGCAGAGGCACGTAAAGTCTATGTTGCATTTCATGAGCAGAATCCTTGGCAGATTACATTTAAAAGGTATCACACACACACATTTGTCAAATACTTAAAAGATGCAAGTTTTAAGCAAATATCATCTTACCATTTTTAGAAGTTTCTAGTTGCCTACCACCAACATTGCCACAAGACTTAATGACGCGAGGTGCAGTGTTGCGCTACAATAAAAAGTGAATATTATGTTTATATGAAAAAGTGTTGCAATGTTAAGTATCACATAGATGACAACCCATGTATACCGATAATACTCTTCCACTTCAGCATTTTATTTAACCGTAGGAATTTAAAATAAATATCGGAAAACTATCCACTCGATACCTGAATGTAAAGTTACAGTGGCGAACAAATTGAAGTGGAATTCCTGCACATTTACTCGATCGGACTGTTCGAATAATTGACGTCCCACTGTAGCTCATTATTTAAAATGTGTTTCATTACATGCCCTCCATCATTTGTGAAAATTAGAAATTTATTCTGAATCACCCTGTATATCTTTTTAGTGCCCAACAAACAATGCAATTTTAATACACAAGATAAATTGATGCAAATAGGATCATAGTGAACTAACTCACTTTTTTACAGTTTTTTGAGCTAATGAAATGATGCCATTAAGTCATGATCTAGTGGACAAACTTAAGGATTTATATCACAGAACCAATTAGATAAAGCTACATGAACCAATTGAAATGCTAGGAACAAATCCCATATATGAGCCGTCTGAAGCCAAAGGGAACTAACCGCTTTCTTATTGTGCTAAAACACAACATAGCAATTGTGGCGTACTCATATGGCGATTATTAAGGACATTGAAAAGCAAGAGAACTATGTCGATAAATAATGTTATTATTAGTTCTTCATTGTTATTTAAATAAATTTTAGCTACTTCCTGGTTATAGCCAGGGCAGTCTGATGTTGCCATTTGCTTGCACTTGGTTATGGGTTTATTTTGCAGATTAGATTAGGAAAACAAAGGAACGTATTAAATGTATGCTATTGTTTTGTTTTCCTAACCTAACCTGCAAAATAAACCCACAACCAAGCAAATAGCAACATCAGACTGCCCCGGCTATAACCGAAAAGTATCTAAATTTTATAGCACCATTGCACATAATCATTGACTCAACCTGAAATACAGTACCAATATTCATACATCTTTCTTGATTGTTGTTTTTCTCTCATGAACAAAAGCAGTCGCCATTTTTCCCCCACCTTTCTTTGCAAACTTGAGACAGTAGCTGTCCTCTAGATAGTAAAGCTTACTTTTAGAAACTAGAAAGCAATTGTCACACGTTGTTGTTGCATAAGTTCAATCAAAACAGTCACGATAACTTACGAATCATTAGGCAAACTCCGAACATGACCTTTCGAGCGACATCACTTTTTGGGTTGGGGCCCTCTGACGTCATCACCTTCGCACATTGGGAATCCTCGTAGCACAGATGATCGTCGAGAAAAACTTACATTACATTTACTTCGTCAAAAAAAAGATGCTAACTGTCGCTTTAACATGTTCAAAACGTTGTCGGTCGCAACATAAATGAAGTCACCATTACAGCAAAACTCTAGAACTCGACTTGTCGTGGTTCAAACTGCTGCATAAATGGCGGTAGTCACGTGATTGCTACCTTGACCCAGTGAGGGCCTTTAATTTCTACCTGGTTGGCTAGCTAGATTAATGACGTCATAGATGACCTAGCGCCTTGCAACGACAAAGCTTCTAAACAATGATGACGTCATCAACGATTGCATGGTAACGTCTTGCTGTGGCAATTCGCTCAACTATACACGAATTAGGAACACGAAAAGCACTTGGAAAGAATTCAAAAGCACCAACAAATTAAAGCATGGCAAAATAGCCAAACTATTAACTGCGAATAACATGTTTAATAAATTCAGAAAACTAATCCAAGAAAACAATTTGCTTGAAAAAACAAACAAAATAATTAGTATTTAAACTAGTCCCCCCCCCCCAAAAAGTTAACTTTTTGCAAAACATCTTTCATTTTAGTTAACTATTCAAAATTAACCAATGTTCTGCAGGTCACGACTAAATACTAGCACAAATCAATGCATTAATGGGTTCAATAAATCAATACAACTGGTTCAACTAAAAAACCTAGGCATGAGATAAAAGACATGAAGTATGAACCCACTACATTTATAACATTGTTACTTACCACCCAATCGGCAAACTTGCAAATTCCAGACTCTTACCTTAATTGCTCGACGGCTACAGGGTGCAACTACGACACCTATCAGCACGAAAATAGCCATACTTACCCGAGACCTACTACAATCATAAACACAAAATACTTACCCATTCATCCACCTGTAAAATCCAGCATCAAAAAACTTTAAAACAATCTCCACATTTCAAAATAACCATTCATCACACAAAAACGACGAAAAAACGGACGAAACCAAAACGGAAAAACAGCACTTTACGATTTTTTACCTTTTATATTTTTCTTTATTTACCTAATTTTACATTTTTTTTTTATTCCTTCCCCCCATGTTTTTTTTTCTCTCTTTTGAAAAATAATAATAATAATAATAATAATAATAAAATCCTATTTTTTTCTCTTTTTTTTTTTTTGAATAATAAATAAATAATAAAAAAAAAAAAGAAATTCCTAAATATTTTTTTTTCTCAATCAAATAACAAAAAAAAAAATAAAATAAAATAAATTATAATCAAATAAAATCTCCAATTCGGAAAGCGTCAATGAAAAACCTGCAAAGAGAAGCTTGCAAAATAATGAATGGTCAACACCTAAAAAACAAAAACCAACCACACCTAACACAACTCGCACGCCAAAAAACACGATAAATCGATTAACCGTAAAACAAAAAACAAAAAAAAATTAATAATAATAATAATTAACAAAAAAAAAAATTTAACTACACCGCACGTTTTCGTCCAATCATCTGCACACGCACACAAAAACGCATTCATGCAAATGACATCTAAGCAGTGGCTCGTTTTAAATCCTAAAACCGCGATGTGTCTTTCGTACCCTTTCAACTTTTTCTTTTTATAGGTATTATAATAATAATAATAATGATAATATATTCTAAAGAGATCTTAAAGCACCGAAAAAACGTTTCTTTTCTCTCATCTTACCCCGCAAAAAATTTGATAAAACAAAAAAAAAAAAAAATTAGGGGGGCGGGGGGTAGTAGACGAAACTCAAAATTATTTAGGGAAAGGAATAAAACATCCAGTGTTTAGGGTGTACAAAAACGAGAAAAAAAAACAAAAATCTCAAATCGTTAACAAAAAATCACCTCAAGAAAAATATATAGAAATATACGTACATTTGTTTTTTGTTTTAAAAAAACAAAAAAAAAAAAAAAAAACCAAAAGTAATTAAACGATCAAAAATTTCTTTTTACGAACACAAAACGAGGGAAGTATAGATTTGACGGTGAAAAAAACAATAAAAATTAATAATAAGGGATCACTGGACACTTTTTCCCCCAAATCAAAAATTCTCAACCAAATTGATTAAATTTCTATAATATTTAAATATGTATAGGGTGCTTCGTTTTTTTTTTTTTGGTTTTTTTTTTTTCTTCTTCTTCTTAATATTTCTTAAAAGCGACTTTTTTACTTACACTGCTTCCGATTTAAGACAGTGTTAATATAGAGAAAAAAAACTAGCAACATTTTTGTTTTGTTTGTTTTTTTTTGGATGCACAGCACAATGGAAAATGTTGCGAATTACCCGAGTGAAGATTGATTAAACAAATCAGTATGGTGAAAACCAAGTTGCTCGCCTTGTTCTGAAAATGAAGGAAACATTGTTAGTTACGATCATCGAAAATTAAAAATAAAAAACAAAAAAAATATATTCTATTTGCACACACGCACACAGACAGACAGACAAACACGCACGCCTATCATTGAAAACAAAAAACAAAAAAATTCGCTACAATGCAATGAAAAATTTAACACCGCTGAATAGTTTATCATCATCTTGTGCATGCAGCGCATTAACTATTTAAAAAAAAACACAGAAGTGCACTGATTAACAAAACAAGAAAAACTAATCCTCGACTAAACCTAAACAAACCACAATACGCAGCCAAAAACTCACAATGAACGAGCTTTCACGAGCTTGAAAACGACATCAATCTCTATATGAACAAAAATTGACACAAGGTGGCTCCACACATTTGAATGTCTCCATGGCAATGCATTGTTACCTCATCAGCCACTGGATACCAAAAATCTCTTTAAAAACATTGGAAACAATAGGCTCACACCTAATGTAAAGCATGGGTTGTAACCTCAACAGCCATTGGTCTATCACCATCACATGATACTCAACTAAGAAATTTTCCTGTCATTATTGACAGGTTATGTAATGAAAACAAACAAACTGACATGTTTTCATGGCAGCACATAAGTGTTACCTCAATAGCCATTGGCTAAGCAGCATCACAATTATAAACCTCAAACGCCAGTGGTTGAATCAGCATGAAATACTTTAGACGTGCATTAACACGCGTTTCCAAGTCTCGTGAAAACCAATCGTAGTTGTTCAACATGTGGTATCTCAACATGTAATCAACGTTTGTGAAAAGTATGAGAATTAATGAAAAACAAGTTCCGTTCCATTTTAACGTTAAGTTTACGACAAGATCACCGACAGCATCGAGTTGACAAATTATTTCTCAGCTTAATCCTCCCCCCTCCCAAAAAAGTAACTTGTGCTTTTATAAAAGTACGCGTTTTGTTGTACTAAAATTGTGTTAAAGAAGAAGAAGAAAAAAATGTTAGTGCGAACGACGACGATGACGAGAAAAAAAAAATGATTCAATAAAACACGAAAAAAATTTTTACTCTCAAGAATCGGGTCGTATTTCAAATAATCAATGCACAACTGTTTTATTCCTATTAACGTAACTTTAAAAAAATACAATTAAGCTTCTTGGAATTTACACATTATCTTTTTTTTTTTTTAAATCTATGTACAAAATCATAATAATGATAAATAATTAATATTTACTCAATCATAAACCTGAAATATCTGGATCAGCAATTTCTTTTGACATATCACTTTGCAATCAGTTACTATCTAACACAAGACATCATCTCCAGATAATCGAGTTTATTATTATTATTATTATTATTTTTTTCTTAAGAATTCAAAAAAAAACAAAAAAGGTGCGCAGAGTGTAATCGGACGACGTACATTGCAAAAAATGTAAAAAAACAACAAAAAAGTGACAAAAACAATCGTCAAACAAAATGTTTCTTTTATACCATTTACAATTACAGTAACACTACTGCTACTTGCCACCATTAAAAGTTCGTGAAGAAAAAAATAATTGTATGTATATTTTTATAAATAAACGAGTCTTCCGAAACAATATAACAGTTGCAACTTGAAAAAAAAAAAACAACAAAAAAAAAAAAGACACCACCAAAAATACCCAAGACCCCAAAGTGTGTACGATAAACAAAAACAAAACAAAAAAGTGTCCGCACTCACCTCGGCCGCCTGATTGGCCGGTAACCATAGTAAAAGTTGCTTCTCACAGCTCTCCTGAAGCGTCCACGCGTGGGGGGTCTGTTTGTCGTACTGATTCCTGGCCGATTTGTTCGTTTAGGGCTCACCTGTTAAAAACAACAAAAAACCAACTGTAGCAAACAAGTACGTCTCTGCATTTGAAGCGGGTGCAGAGTGTTCCCGAAAGGTCTAGTCAAATTTTTACCTAGACGTTATGCATCAAACTACAAATCTAGCTACTTTTCAGTGTTCCTGGTGCCGTTTTTCCAAGTTTTAGCCGCTAACGACAAATCTAGCTACTTTGGCTTCATAAGAACATCTTGTTGAAATTTCGAATTTTTTAGAGAAATATTTTTCAAACACGTTTCAGCTACATCCAACACTTTTAGCGACTTAGTGAAAAATTTAGCAACATTCTGAATCAAAGGTTGGCAAAACTGATCAAAACACAGCAAACAACACATCAACACAAGTCTGGAAATGTTTTCCTTCCGAGATAACACAGGGTGAAAGGTCTATGTAATTGCATAGACCTACTATCTCAATCATTGCAGATCTGCATTTCCAGATTATGGAGTTTCTAGCTTTTGTTTTGTTGCGTAGTAGCACGTGCTTAAAAAATTCAACTACTACACGTTCTTTAGGAACACCCTGTATACTAACACAAAGGTTACCTTTATCTGTCGTGCTCTGAACAAGGAATCGTCTAGTGCCATTGCTGTCTGAACGGATTCTTTCTCGGCGAATTCTATGTATGCAAATCTGTGGAGGGAAAAAAAACAAAATAAAATCAGCACAAACATGACAAAAATAAAAAATGATGATGCTGGGTTTACTCACCCTTTAGGATGTCCCGAGTATTTGTCGCATAAAATTGTCACGCGGTTTATGGAGCCACACCCATGAAAGTGTTGTTCTAATTCTTCCGCAGTTGCTCCATAGTCAACCTTAAAAATTAAAACCAACAAAAAATTCAAAACAACGACCATCGACCCAAACAGTTTCATCAACAAAAAAACATTAAAATTTGCACTTGTGTGTTAAGTGACTGCTAGTGGGTATAAACACCAGTTTAGATTAGTTGTAGGATCAGTGTTTTGATTAGTATCATTATAGAATTCAACAGTCTAACATGTGTAAACATCATTTCCTACAAGTCGACGACCCATACTACAGGGTGTCACAAAAAAAAAAAAATAATAAAACAAACGTAAACAAACAAAACGAAAAATCGTTAACTTACGTTGCCTACGTAGATCGATCTGGAATCCACTTCCATCTTCTCTTCGAAGGACATATTCAATGGACTAACTGCAATGACAGGTATACCTTCACTGAACATATTGACGTGCTCCCATCGGATTGAACAACCAACGACAAACCCGACAGAACCCGGCTACGTGTCTTTCGAAACCGGTTTCCGTCAAAGTCGTCGCTGGTTTCAACCCGATACGGAGTTGAGACAAAAAGTTCACGTCGCTTCCGACCGTCGACGCGCATTTAATGGTACTTACTTATACCAGGCGGACTTCCTAGGTTCATCTGTTTGTCTACTTCGTTTTGCAACTGTTTCAGCTTTTCCGCTTCTTCTTCCATCTCCCGAACTCGGGCTTTGATCGCTTCAAGTTCCTGAACAAAAATACGGACCAACAAACAATTGAAATCAAATCAAACGTGTCGCCATCCGACGACAACCTACATCAACTTTTTAAAGAGCAAAAAACATTCAATCAATTCATTAACTTCAAAAGATGATCAGTTTACAGCAAACAATGCAGGATCAGTGGTTTGTTAGTTTCATTACAATTCAAAAGTCTAACATGTAAAAACATCATTTCCTACAAGTTAATATAAACCGAACACCCTGTACGTTTATAAATCTCAATTCGAGAAGCTAACTAAATTCAATTTTCGTGTTAAGTATGAAACTAGCTTTTAAAATTTAGGTCTTATCACTTTCGCAAAAGGAATAACCGGTGTCGACACATTTTATTTACTATACAGGGTGTTCAGTCACTTTAAATTTGACAAAGTGCATCACTTATGTGACTGAAAGTCCTGCAATATACAATTTACAACTAAAATAATGAGTATACAAATCACAATGAAATCACCCATTACTTGAACATACGTACGTAATAGATAATGAAATTTATAATTACTAAGATGAAACTGGCCATTACATGACAATTATTTTCCATAAGCCATTTATGACATTTTATTATTTACCTTAGTTTTGTGCTACAAAATGACTACTATACGCACTACTTATACTCAAATAGTCACTGGTTTAAGATTTTAGTTTTGACCGGTCATTCACTAGGTTTTCTAAAACAGATTATTTCCCTGTGTAGTCTTTTAATTCAAAATATTAAATATAATATTTTGATTTGCTTATTTTTTAATGTAAAAGTAGACATTTCAAACTTTCTAATGCAGTATTTGAAGTTTACATTGACATTATTTAGGTAATTTTGAAGTCGATATGAAACCGTAAAATGGTCATTCACTTGGTCAGTTTCACTCTATGCATTAGAAAATGCAAATGAACAATGAATGAAAACAATTTGTCAGGGTTACTTTGTGTGAATGAAACATTGCACGATTTATAATTAAATCAACAAAAGCTATGAACATTTGAATGCAATTCCAAAACTTGTAATTATAGACTGGGAAACAAGCTTACCCAATTAACTATACTATAATTATATTTTTAAAAAAAAATTCGGTATAAAAATTATATAACAATGAAATTATCATTAAACACACAGTAAGATAAATATTTGAATGCATAATTTACAAAAATAATCACTATATTTCCCATGCATTAGAAAACGCATTCAAAAAATGAATGGAAACAAAAGGGTTAGGTTTTTTTGTGTGTGTGCACAAAACCTAGCATGGGTTTGTGAACAAAAGCCATGCCCATTGGGATGCAATTCGAAAAGGTTGTTAAACCAAACTTACAGGGTCATCCATTGCTTGATCATCGGAGCCAGGAACTTCGATGACTTCCTCGTGATTTTCACCATTTTCTTGCGTTTCAAACGTCCCGAAGTTTTCGCCATCAACATGGTCTAACACAGTATCGTCATCGGCCATTGTTGAGGAGCTAAGATTCAACCCTTCAAAATCAATTAGCCCAGGATAAGATAGGGAATGGGTTTCGAAAATTGCACGTTAGCCGCTAATTTACTAATCGAGGGTGCAAAGGATGGGATTGCAGGGATTAATGAGGATGGTCGTCAAAAGCGGATGGTAAAGGATTCTTTTATAATAAACAACCCTTACCTCGTCGTCGTCTTTAACGGTTCAACCACTACACTGTGTGCTTTTGCTTCCCCTTCGGTTGCAGTTAGCTCCGCCTACTTTACGTGACGTCATAAGAAACGACGGTTATCCGCTGTGAAACGACGCCCTCTTGTGAAAGAAATATGAACCGATACTCGAAACATGAAAATGAAACTTTAATT
>JAQIWH010003808.1:0-18698 GCA_034695005.1 Cryptops parisi
GATAATGTTATCAATTGGCTATTGTTATAATCAGGTCCCAAAATACTGTTAAATGTGTTTATGCATTGTTTAACGGTCCCTGTGGTGGCCTGGTGATCAGAGCGGCAATGGCCCAGGTTTGTTTCCCACATTCGTGCCATGTGGATTCAGTTCGGGATCTGACACCATGGGGGCAGGTTTTTTCGGGGTTCTCCCCTAAAAACCTGCATCATAAAATACTTTTCCATGTTTATCATGCTCGTCACATCATTTTTGTATTTCTAATTTCAATAAAGTTTGAGGGCCAAATGACATAGCTGTAAAGCCAGTCGGTACCCTCGTTAAACTCCAAGTACCCACCACCTCCATTGTTTAATGTTATCAGCAGATTATTGTTATCAAATGACACTTGTCCCAAAGTGATCATAATAAACAGTTTCTACTGTATGCCATTGTGGCTGGATTCAAGAGGTTTGGTTGAATGAAATGCCCATAAATTTGTGTTTCGATAATGGTAGCTAAATAAAATTCAGCATGATGATAAAAGTTTAGCCTATTGAGATTTAACTAGCTGGTAATTACTGTTTAATGTGAGGTTTTTGCTGTTTAAATTTAGCCAGAACCTAATAAATGCAAGAACACGAATTTAGGATAGGAATGAACTTTGAGTGAATGTTAGATGGTTTTTCTCTTCTTGTAGAAGAGTGACTTTCTGAGAATTTTGGAGAACATGATCATTTAAAACGTTAAAATGCAAAAAACAAAACAATGTGAGCAGAATGTAAAATTTTGATAGTAAAAGGAAGTATGGTAAGTAATCCATTCGACTGCAATGACATGGTGTTTTTGTTGGTTTGTGGTGCCTCAGTATAGTTGGATCTATTATTCACTGGAGGTCCTAAAAGAATTTCTTCCCAAATGGGTTTAGCTTTCCTACTTATTAGTCTCATGGGTGCTGCTAAATTTGGTATTTCTGAAAATTGGGCAGCAGTAAATTTTGCTGATTCAATAAATCACATTGACAACAAATTATTATGGTGTTGTTGAAGAATGTTCATGGGGCCAGTAAAACAGAAAGATGTTCAGAGATTTGGTCATTAACATAACAATGTAGCTCAGCTATAAGTTTAGCCTCATCATTGTGATGGAGGTAGGCATTCAAGCTTGAAACATTTCTCCCACTTTTCATTCGATTGAGAGAGTAAAGTTTCTAGCTGCTTCTGCTTTTTCCACAATGATCGTCTTCTAATGAAATCAATTCCTATTTGCTCAGTTTTCCACTTTCGCCATACTTGCAAAAATACAAAAATCGATTGCCCCTCGGCCTTGACCTCGAGCAGAGTTCAAATTCTCAAATTTTTTTTGTTGTTTTTCGCCCACCTTTACTGGGATTCTTATAGAAAAGGAATTGCTAGTGTTTGATATGCAAATGTCAAATGTTTTGGTTTGGCTTGATAATACTTGTATGGATTGTTTTTTCTTCTTTATTTGGCCATAATCATTGGTTAGTCGATTGAAGACGTTCTTTGTCACTTGAAAGACTCGTTCCAGTGATCCCTTTAAAGCTGGCTGCTGAAGTATTTTCTGGTCAAACAAAAATAATTTTACAACCAGGTTCATGACATCTTTTGTAATGTAAAATCAAAAAGATGTGTGTATCGGATTGTGTCTTACCCAGACAACTATAATATGAACTTTTCAATTTATGCTGGTGATTTTTGTTTTTCAGTTGTGCGTGACAAAAAAAAAGTAACTTAATTGCAACATTAATTGTTTGAAACCGATTCCTTCTGCTTTTCCATTTAATGCCATGGTTTACTATAACGTTTTTATTGAGTTATTGCAAAACAGTATTTCAAATCTAGCCTTTAATCGGTGTTCACATGATTTCTCTTGGCAGGTTGAAAGAATGCGTTTATTATTTTTGTACATGGAAAAAAAGGGCCATAACTTTCATTGAATCTATCAGCTTGATCGTTGAAGCGGAGAAATAAGTATGCCATTATTAATGTGTCATTATTATGATGTTTCTTCTGCAGATTGGATTGACAATAGATTTTGAAACTGTTGCTTCTTGTTCTTTGCATCCTGAAGCAGCAAATTGAACTTGCTGTAAGGGAGAATCAATTATGGTGGCACATGATGCAATTAATCTTGTAGTTAATTTCCATATAGCTTGATCAAAATGTAATCATGCAACTGGTGTACATTTTTTTTCTTCTGGTTTGCTAAACGAAAGAAGATTGCCACTATTCGAATCTGATTTTAAAGGCGAATACACTCAAAATGTTGTCAAACTGTAGTAATGTTTGTTCAATGCATTAAACTTGCAGTGTCAAGGAACCATGGGATTTCACGTTAACGGTTTTGTGAAGTTTAAATAGAATATTGATAACAAGATTCACTATTACTGACAAACCTAATAGTAACCAAATTAAGAACCATTTACTTCACTAACTGGGTAGAATAAAGGTGTTGTAGGAGGATTGTTTAAACATTGTAGTTGCATGTGAAAATTTTCATTCCACCATCTTATCTGTGGGGTAAATGTTTTTCAATAGAAATTTTCAGGTTCGGTGTGAATGTGCTTGAGGTGTCAAATTTTTACCAGCAGTGTAAATCAGCTATCCATAGTGATTTTTATTTGTTTGTTGTTTTCGTATGCATGATGCCTAAATAGTAGTTTTATAAATACATGAAATTTTCGATTTGCATGGTTTTTCTAATAAGAGATGAAAAAAAAAACAAGTTCATTAAAGGCAAGAAAAGTTTACATTGTGTGGCAAATACTAAGTTCGCATTACATGTGTGAAAAAATGTGCTATTATGTGTGTGCTGAACAAGTGATTGTTCACCGAAAATTTGTTTTGCCACTTCATGAGAATTTTGATGTATGCAATTTTCTATTTATTCGGGGTGTCCACAATGTAACCATAAAATTGAGAGCCTACTGATTTAGCTTTTCTTTTCTTTTTTTAGAATTTGAGTGAAAAATGCTTTTAGTTGGGAACCCCTTTTTTTTGTAACATTTTGAATAGGGATGCCAAGTTATGTATTGTGCTAAACAAATTTTTTAAAAAGTTGTAGTTTCGATCAGTTTTGCTTCTGAAAATAGTGTGATAAGTTGGTGGTTAGATTTTGCTATACCAATTGATGATTGGTGGATAGATTGATCTACATAGAAAGTCGAGTCGAGCCATGATTCAATTCAGTGTTAGAGCTGTTAAAGTTACATGTGCAATTTTAGCTACAGGGTAACATGACTGGTGGTGTGTACAGTTTAAAGATTCAAGGTTAGATGGAGACCGATTGATTGATCTTTTATTTATATTTTTTTGTTGTATCAAATGGCATTTGTTTTAGTTATTGATTTGCGTAATGTAGGAATTAGATTCACTTCTTTTGTTTCATTCCAAACTTAGAAGGCTGTACACAACACTTAACAATGGCTGTGGATGTGGTAGAGTTCATTGCTCTGTAACAGGTTTTCTCATGTTGTGGAATCAGACCATCCAGTATAAGTTCTATGTTATCAATTTCTTTCAATAAGAAGTGATGCAATCACTACATATTCTCAAAAACCCAAACTCTTATCAAAGTTGATTTTAAGTTGGGGGAAAAGATTTTTTTTTCTCTTTGTGGACTGATCCCACCAAGCAATTTTCAGCCATTCACAGCAGAAGCTTTTTCTTTACAAAAAAACATGCTGCCATTGCAATGCAGTAACGAATGTTGTCCATAGTGACCAAACTATGTTTACGAAGATGCTTAGGATCTTATCTGAAGTATATTATTTTTGTCAGTTGAGCTTTTTTTCTCATGGAAACAATGTCTGATAATATTTCGACCCCATAGGTTATCAGTTTTTGTACAGAGTGGGAATATCTACGAATGTGTTGTAAAACTAAACTAACCAATGTGTAAATTTGATTTTTGGTGTGTTGTTTGTGTGCAACAGCTTATAATTATTTTTGTGTATTTTGATAATTTGTAACTTGACCAGGTATTCTCAGTATTTTTCAAACTTGGGTTATTATTATTTATTTGGAGGTTTGGGATTGTTTCTTTGTGTAAGAGAGTTTTTAAATTGAGTTATTTGTTTAATGGAGTATCTTTTAAATGCTGGAGCTGAAGGAAGCGCTAGTTCATAAATTCGATCTCGAATTCATGGCGGAATTGGGAAACAACAACAAAAACGTTTGGTGCGTTAATTTCCTGGCTAGTGTAGCTCTTCTCATTATGTTGGTGGAAATTTCGAGGTCACACTGCATCTTTGTTTGGTGACTTGTTTTTTTTTTCCTCCATAGTTGGGCGAGGGAGAACAGCAAAGACGTGAAACCAATTTTAGGGCTAGGAGTGAATCAGCGTGTTTCACTTTATTATCTGAGAGCTGTTACAGTGATTACGAGGATTCATGCTAATATTTTAAGGCCATTTGCAGCCGGCATCAGCGCACAGACCAGCAAGCAGCGCATGCTCGGTCGTTTGGAAAAGCGAAGAGGTGCGGTGAGGAAAAATTCGTTGGTTGTCGATGAAAGTGCAACGAACGCATTAGGGAAAAGGGCGTCTTTTGCCGCTTTTCTCATTTTCGTTAAATTGTGGACATCTTTCAATTGCGTCGTTTTCGGCCAAGAGAGCCTGCTAGAAGAGCGATCAACATGGTGGTCTGGCGCAGGCGTCGTCGTCATCGTCGTTGCGGTGGTGGTCATTGCCCATCGCTTGGGTCCAGAACAGATATCCCATGTTGAGACCAGGGGGGGTGCATGGTGGTGGTGGGGACGGAAAGCGAGGGAGCCAGTGCTGAGGCAGGCAGCCAAGGAGAAGGGGAGGAACGAAAAGGAAAAGAGCGTGAGGAGAGCAGTGAGTGGTCTTGTGTATAGTACAGTAGAAGCCTGAATGGCAGCCATGCTGCTGGAGAGTGGACGCTGCAAGCGAGGATGAGGTCAAGGTGAACCACTTTGGTTACATCGAGCCAAAGTCGGATGCCATTTTGTTCAAGTTTCTTGGTGTTGGGATATTTGTTGCTTGCTTGGTGGCAACGGTGCCCTGTTTAGGATAGGAAACGGTGAGGAGGCAAGAACAGAACAGCTGTCGGAAAACCATTGTGCCGCAGCGTCGTGCAAAGGTGAGGTGGAAAAAAAAAGGAAGAATGCAGTGGTCTTTTTTGAAGAAGGCAAAGAGTGAGAAAGGGAAAATATAGCCAGTGGACTAGCATAGTGAGACAACTTTTGCCGGTTGCCGGCTTCTTTAGCAGGAGAAGAGCTTTTATCTCAACGACACTCGTTTAGGAAATTTGATGAGGAGGGGGGCGAAGTAGTAGCGGTGGTGGCGGCGGCAGCAGTAGTAGTAGTACTAGTAGTGAGGCTTTAGTTGTTTCTTCTCCTCATGTGTTGCCTCAATAAAATAATGAATCCTCTCACTGTTGCACTTCAGTGTTGCCACCATGCTTTTGCCATGTTGCTTTTTTGTTTCAGTTGAGAAATGCATTCATTGAGTTTCCACCGCTCTCAGCTCAGTGATCCATTTATAACTGCTTTACATGCTTGAGGTTGTCGCTTCAATATTTGTTTTTGTGTTTCTATTTTATTTTTAATATATCTAATTTTTACAATTATATCGTTTGATTTGTTTTGTTTTTTATATTCGTTGATGGTTGTAGATTGCTTCAATTCTCTACAATGTTTTGTACCATGAACCACACATGGTGGAAAAGTTGATGCGAAAAACCGTTGTTTCGTTGTTGTTTGCTAGGAGTGTCATCATTGCAAACATGGCAATGAAAAGTTCTGGGAACTCTGCCCTGGAACTGGTTTTGTCATAGAATGGATATATGGAATTGTTATTCATAGGATGAGATTAAAGTAGTGTAGTGGAATAAAGCTGGATTCATTCCTGTAACCCAATACATTTAATAGGCTCGAGTTTTAATTTTTATTTTCAGTTGGATACTCAAAAGTTCAAGTATTATTTTTTTTATTTTACTTGAGATTTCCTTCTAAAGTTTATCTTAGTTTTATGCGAATTGTGTGAACAAATACACGAAAACTTCACAGTACTGCGAGAATATATGTAGATGCACAAAATACATTACTGTGAGAACATTATTTTTTGGCTCAGTTTTCACAAATGCTAATAGAAAGGTTCATTTATAAAAACTCGAGTGTTCGTTGACAGAAGAAATCACCCAGCTTGAAAGTAAAGCTGATACATTTTTTCATGAAACCGTTTTCCATTGATACATATGTTGTAGCTAAACTGTTCAGATAAAACTAAGTCTTAAAATTATTCTGTTTATTACATTCAGCTGTTTTATTGATGCTCGATTTTGTAAAGGTTTTTTTTTTATATGTCTAGTTATAAAGCTTTAAACAGTTTGATGGGTTAAAAGTTTAATGCAAGTTATTTTGTTGACGCAGTTATAAGGTTACACTGGTAATAGGGTTATGTACCACCAGCCTTATTTTTATGGTTTCCGAGAAGAATAATAATTCAATACAAACCTGGAGTGCTTATAAACGGTTGTGTTGTAAACAATACAGGATTCAGTTGAAATGCTGGGTCCTGAGTTTTCATTAATTAATGCGTGAAAAGATGTAAAATACAGTACTTAAAAAAAAAACGTGAACGAGTAATACTGTATATTCATTTGGACAACTGAGTTATAGTTAAGTTCGTCTAGTTTTTTCTATTAGTTTGGTTAATATTTTGGTACAATTTTTTTGTAATTGTTTGCTGAAGGGATTGGTGAGATTGTGTGAATCGGGGGGGGGGGGATACATGCCTTTAAAATGGTTGGCTTTTAGTCAAATATTACAAGTTGCAGTGAAACATTTGGATTATAAAATACTGTATTTTTGAGTCTAAAGAATTTAAACCAATGATTCCATCAGAAGCTAGAAAGGCTTGTTGTATGGAGAAGTAATTGTTGATTTCCAACTCCATAAAAATTAACAGGACTGCTTTATTTTTGTAATATTAGAGCCCTATAGTGCCTTTATACAATGAAGAACACACACAAAAAAAAGACAAACAGAACAGAACGAAAAACAACCATCAATACTAATCAATAAATAGGTAGCTATGTAAGCACACAGTAATAACTAGAAAAACATCTCAGGAAACCAAGAAATTTGATACAATTTATCGAATTATACAAGAAATTTCATATTTTCATGTGCAAGAAATTTTATATTCATTATATTGTTCAAAAAGTTGTGGTTTAAAATAACCATGGTGATAATAAAGCCATGTGAACAGTAGTAGGGCAGACATTGGCTGAAACAGCTTTTGTTTGTTATTTTAAAGTTTGGAATACTTGTCATTTGAATGCAAAGTCAGCACTTTAACTTGAACTTTATCACTAGTTAGGCCTATCTTCATTCTAACTTGGAGGTTTATGAATTTTGGAACTAATTTTGTCAGCTAAATGAAATTTAGTGGATGTGAGTTTTTTATTGAACTATTGTTTAGTGCAATGATTGAAAAATTGAGTGATTACACATTTTTGTTTCTCGATAGAACTTAAGCACATGTTAAATTTGGAAACTGGCACATTATGCAATCTTATCAAACGTTGCTGAACATTTGCCTATGTAATAGAAATAAATAAGGACATTGTCAAGATTCTCTGTATGAACACCTTGATTCCTTTTCTTTTTTCAACTAGAAAACAAGGATTGGAGAAATCCTTGTCCCAGCCTGGGATCGAACTAGGGACCTTAAATCTACAAGCCACTCTACCATCTGAGCTACCAGAACAAAGGGGAAGCCTCCAAAACCTCACTTTAAACCTTTATCTGGGCTCTCATAGAGTGATGGATAGATGGTGATTCCTGTTTCATTACCTTGATTCCTGTTTGATGAAAATTTGATTTTGTAAAATTAATTGATATTGGCTATTGTGAGGTTCAGGAGACAGACTGAAATTGTGTTCGATTTCCAATTTGCATTCATAAGCGTTGGCTTTTTATCTTGATCGACCACAGCATGCTCAGTCAATCTTTGACTTATACTAGTTCACTTGTCTGTGTTGATTTTTTTATTTTATTATTATTATTAATGTGTTTGATGTTAATTGCTATTTTTTTGTTTTTTTCGTTTTTTGTTTGTTTCATAGGCTCTTCAGGATTTTTACTTCTCGTGGAACTGATGGTGCATTATGCCAACAACATGCAGTTCTCCTAATGACAAGTTAACTTTTGTGCAATCTGGAAAAAAGAAAATCAGCCGGCATTTTGATTGGGTTTCATTGCAACTACCTGGCACGAAACTTGACACATTTGGTGGTTGCAAAAGGTTGCTTCTACCTGTTCAAGGCGCAGGAATCATTAGTCAGGTAGATTATTATTATCATTGAGTAGCATAGTATGTATGTATGGAGTTGGTTTTTTCTTCCTTTTCTTTTTACTGTGCCTTTGCCTTGGCTGCTTTTTTAAGTCACCGCTTCCTCTGTTCACTGACCTATATAATAATTCTACTAAAGAATAATGTGAGAATACAGTCAAGAAAATGGTTTCTTATTGAGGTTTAGTTTTGCATTGGGTGAATTATTACTGCTATATTTTTGCATTAGATTCTCTTAATAGTCTCAACAACAAACATATTATCTGATTCGACAAGTTCACTAACTACTCCGTCATCAATTTGGGGGGGGGGGGGGTTAATGCAAATGCAAACAGTTTGCTGATGAAATATTATAAAAATCTCCAAAAATGACATTAATATCTTATATCAATAATCTATTAACTGATAATTTTTCTATACAAGTATGTGTATATACATATAATGTGAGGAATTCGCTTCTATTATAACAACCAAGTGTAACGTTTCCGGTTTTTTATTTTTTTATTTTGTTGTTGGTTTGTTGTTTATTCGTTTTTTTATTCTTTTTTTCCCCAAAATTCAGAACTGACAGATCGGTTTTGTCACTTTAGACCCGTTCGACGTCTAAAATAAAATTTTAACCTACAGGTATGCAAACTTAAAGGTGTTTGAATTTTGTATTTTGTTCATGGTTTTTGTTTTTTTCAGTGTAATTAAATTACTTATACTGTATAGACTGCTGGCTAAGAAAGAGGGAAGGGGGGGGGGAGGTCATAAAATCTTTTTGTAGAATAGTGCAGTAGCTCTTGAGCCATGATTTAAAATTGTGACTCACGATGCTGTTTTGTCATAGTCATTTGTGTTTTTTTTTTCTTTTAATGCTTTTCTTTTAAATGGAAAAGAAATGCATCAGCGTGGAAAATTTTACCACCATAGAATATTTTGCGGTTATTGCAAAGATGTGATTATGCAGTAGCGTGTAGAGTACATATAATGTTTTGTTGACTCTACAGCTGTTGACATATGTTTTATTGTCATGTTAGAATTTTTTAGCAAGTCTTTTAAATTTGTTTACAGTGTGTTCACTTGATCTATTGATAGACAATTCAACAAATAAAAGTTTAAATTAAGTGGTTAAAATACTTTTTTTTTTAACAGGAAAGTTAATCAGTAGATTTATTAATAAAATTATGTAGCTAATTGTACAAACAGGTGTATAAATAACAAGGCAGAGTTTATTGGCATGTGTCATATGTGGCCAAGTATTCAATTTGTATAATTGAGATGCAGTTACAAGATGAGCGTAATTATATTGTACTTGAAATATCAAATTGCTGAGGTAGTACTTTGAGAAGATGAATTTTTAAAACTGTTTTTTTGGGCCATGTAATTGATTTTGAATTGAGAATCCACTTTTCTTCAGTAGTATTTCCAAGATGGTTATTTATATAACCACGCTGACATGGCAGTTTAGTTCATGGTTCACTTTAAATGTAGCTGAATTGGTGTTAAACTAGTGAATATTTCAGCTGACATGTAAGTGGCTTTCTTGGTTATAACCATGGCACTGTTAAAATAGTTTCCATTTGACGATGCCATTATGTTTTAATTTCTGTGATCAGATGGAGAGGGATTGATAATAAAAACGAAACATTTTAATAGGATAAACAAATATAACCTTTTTGTTTTTCTTATTCCAAAGCTGTCGCTGAAATGTGCATTATTATGTGTTCTCGTTTCTGGTTCAGGTCCGCCGTCATTGTGCGCGACCGTTTGATCTCACTTTGGTTGGACAATTTAAACAGTCATCAAAGTGGAACTGCCGTTGGTCGCCTCGCACTCCCATATGGACAAGAAGAAGCCCATTAAGAGGCCGCGCTTGGACAATCCTCCAAGTATGTTTATTTGTACGCTGAAGTGATTTATCTTGCAATGTCTCTGGTTTATAAAGTAATGAATCTTGTTTCAGTTGGTGCCAGAGGTCCAATTGCAAACGGTCCAATGCATACACGTCCTTTAGTTGCCCTGCTCGATGGCAGGGATTGTTCCATTGAAATGCCGATTTTAAAGGATGTGGCAACTGTAGCATTCTGTGATGCACAGTCCACATCAGAGATCCATGAAAAGGTAAGAGCCTAGTTCTTGCATTTTCATGCCTATCGCCATTTGAACGCAGTAGTGTTCAATGTGCTGACTTTTGAATAGGTTCTCAACGAGGCTGTCGGAGCGTTGATGTGGCACACCATCACTCTGACTAAAGAAGATTTGGAGAAATTCAAAGCGCTTCGGATCATTGTGCGAATTGGGAGTGGTGTTGACAATGTAGACATCAAAGCTGCTGGAGAGTTAGGTTAGTTATCATTGTAGTGGGAACTCTTTATAGTGTCTTATCGGAATCTCAATTTCAAATATTTTTGTTGAAGGGATCGCTGTGTGCAATGTGCCAGGATATGGTGTGGAAGAAGTAGCCGACACAACATTGTGTTTGATCTTGAACCTCTATCGACGAACATACTGGTTAGCTAACATGGTACGAGAAGGGAAAAAATTTCAAGGTCCGGAACAGGTGCGAGAAGCTGCTCAGGGCTGTGCGCGGATACGTGGCGACACACTTGGGATTGTAGGACTTGGTACGCACGATATTTTATTTAGAAATAATATTGTAAACTAGCATGTGATTTAACTTTAGTGACCAAAATGTAGATGCAGTTTTTGTGTTCGAGTCGGATTCTTACAATCGGATGCTCGTTTGTTTTAACAGGTCGTATTGGTTCAGCAGTAGCACTACGGGCAAAAGCGTTTGGATTCAATGTGATATTTTATGATCCTTACCTTCCTGATGGCATTGAAAAATCACTAGGACTCACACGGGTGTACACGCTACAAGATCTTCTCTTCCAAAGCGATTGTGTTTCTCTTCATTGTACTTTAAACGAGCACAATCACCACTTAATCAACGACTACACCATCAAACAGATGAGACCAGGTATCAATTTTTTGAACCAAAACAAACAAACACAACTTGCATACGAGATGGTGGATGATGATGGACTACCATGGGCTATTTTCTTTGAGCAGGTGCATTTTTAGTAAACACAGCACGAGGTGGGCTAGTAGATGAAAACGCATTAGCAGCTGCCTTAAAAGATGGACGTATACGAGCTGCAGCATTAGATGTGCATGAAAACGAACCCTTCAGCATTCATCAAGGTGAGGAATATGAGTATATTTGTGAAATTTATTGTCAATCAACATTTTTATTGGCTGCTTTGAGTGTGTTTGTCATTGATTGGTGGTTGTATCGGTCGATTGGTGAGTACCTGGATTTTCAATTAATAGTATCTAAAATGTGTAGGTTTTTACTGTAAAATTAGTTTTAATGTCATCAGCGCAACAGTGATTATGTTGAGGTTCGGTCAAAATGTTTGCTGTAATTTTCACATGCATGTAGAAAATGCGTGTTTAGTTGTTTGAGGAAGCTTTGTCGAAATGAGTTTGGAATTCTGCTACAGTTTGGAATTCTGGAAAACAATTGTGGCGTAACAGGGTAGAATTGGTGTTGTAAGCATTGCTTTATTTTCTAAATAAAAAAAGTTAGGTTGTACGTGAGTGCTACGTTGATACAAATATCGATAAAAATAACGTTAAAGTATACTCTTATATGCTGACAAAGAACAACGGTTGTAGGAAACATTAACGTCACTTTATGAAATTCAATGGTACAATGTGCATAGTTGAGTTTAGGTAGATTAATGTACCATTGCTCTCTGTGAGTGTTTTAAAATGAGTGCCAGTAAGTTGGGATGCATTTTCTGAATTGTAGTTTCATAGACTTTATGTAGATTTAAGTAGCGCTTTTTTGGACATTGTTTTCAAAGATAGTGGTTTAAGCAGGCCGCTATCGGGTGGAATTAAGTTTTAATACTGAGTGGACACGCTTATCAAGTCAACGAAGTAGTATAGATTACTTTTTTATGGTTCCATGTGCTGCTTGCTTCCAAGGACCCCTAAAGGATGCAGTCAACCTCATTTGCACGCCTCATGCTGCGTGGTACAGTGATGCTAGCTGCACCGAGTTGAGGGAGATGGCTGCGGGTGAGATTCGAAGAGCAATCGTTGGGCGAATCCCCGACAATTTACGTAACTGCGTCAACAAGGAATATTTTGTGAGCAGCGGCTACAGTGAGAGCAACGGTGCGATGTACAACTACAACCCCATCGGTGTGCCACATTCCACTACATTGGATCCTCATCCAGGGCCTCCCAGTTTACCCACCCCTCATTCGCAACCTCACAGCACCCTCCAGGACACTCCAAATCATATGCAACCGAAGCCCGAGAGCAGCGAGGTCCATTAGCGTGATTTGTCCCCACCCCTTCCATCAGCATCGCTCCATCTATTGTATCACCAACAGTATTACTGAACCCTACTACCATCCCAGCTTCACTCGTTTAGCAGCTGCATCTTCATCCATCCAGAGAAAAATAGTTTGTGACGTCGTCTAAAATTCAAGCAACAACAAAAAAACAACAGCAGCAGCAGTATTTTCACTCGGCCTTAATGTGTAGGTAGCCCCTCTGCCAAACAGCGGTGGCATGTCAATGACCACCAATTTGTGTCTCTCGTGGGCTACCTTTCGTGCCGAATACTGTTTGTTCACGGACAGTGATCTGCTGCTTACAGTGAATGGCACCATTTACTGCTCAAGCAGTGCAGATTCATTGGGAGAAAGAAAAAACATCGACAACAACAACAACAGAACGGCTAATCATCGGTTTTTTTTTGCTTCTTTTTTTTTTAAACAACACAACAACAGTAGTTCCTTCCGTGGAGTAGTTGTTTGCGGCTACCATGTGAGCAACCAATCCCATCGTTAATGACCTTTGGGAAGAGATGATGGAAGTATGCAAGGCAGATCACATTAATATTATTATGACAGCAACAAACTACACTTAAATAAAAGAAGAAGATATAAAAACAAACTGAGAATCAAATAAAACATTTCATCATCATTTTTAACCCCCATGAAGCATCGTCATGCAGAAAAGGAAAACGAAAAATGGGCTATACTAGGAATCATGTTGTTTTTCTCGGGCAAGACGAGTCTTGCTGCTTACGGATGGAACGTATATGTGGCCCAGGTTGCACACCTTGGGGAAACGCAAAAAAAAAAAATCAATTTGTCCACTTTTCTTCTTTTACGCTTGTATATCATCGTAATTAATTGCATGCATGATGAGTGATAGGAAACATAAGTATAAAAAAAAAAACAACAAAAAAAAAACAAAAACTTGGATAAGTTTGATTTTTTGAACTGCATGAAAAAAAAAGTTGATTTTTTTTTTATTAGGTTAGATTATCAACAGATGCAATCAGCGTTTACATCTGTGCTTTCAAACTTATCAGAAAGTTGGTCTCTTTGTTTTTTTTTATTCTGGAGTGCTTTGCCGACAAAATACCCATTTGCAGTTTACTATATGTTGTTTTTTTTTCAATGGTTTTTGCATTACTAACGTGTTGATTTCATTTTATTTTATTTTTTACTTCAACATTTTTGCATCAGCATATATTTACTCGATCCATTTCATTAATGGTCTTTAATTTGAACGTCGTTAGTCATCTTTCCTATCATATACAACTTTCCTTAAATCGACAAATTGTAGTGTATATTCTATTTTTCTGAGAAAAAAAAAATGTTGAACAGAATTTTCTACCCAGATGCTAGGTGAGATGTTAGTTTTACACAACAGATTCTATATCGAAAAACATATCTTGCTCAGAGTACCATTCCATTTTATAATTTTTCTCATCGTGTAGCCTCTTTTGTTTTTTTTTGTTTTTTTTAAATACAATTGAGAGAAGAATGGGGAAAAACACTTAAAAACAAATCGATACTTTTATTTCGTACTCGTTTTTTGAACAAGCAGGCATGACGTCAACGAAAAATAATACTTACGTTCACCAAAACAGAAATTTACAAAATAATCGTCAAGCATTTTTTTCGGCATTAGGGTTTTTGTTTCGATTCGTCTTCGTTTTTGTTTTGTTTTCGACCTGATTTTTCAAAAAGTGTTAACGAGACAAAGCGTGTTGATTGACACCATGACAAGATTTTTTCATTCTTCGATGAAAATGGACCTCAGCCTTATGAATCCTGCAGTTTTTTTAAAGAGTTGTGCAAAACTCTTCTGTGGTACCATATAAAAACAAACAAACTGGTTTTTCATACTGAACAATGATGGGCTTCAGCACACGTGCCCAGGGTCTTGCAACTACAAACCACTTTTTTGAAAAACAAGAAGGGAATTTTTTCATCTGTGTCATTTATCCCATTATACATCATATAGGAAAAAAAAGCAAAAATGCAAACTTAAAAAAAAAAATAAAGCTGGTGAAAAAAAAAAAGAAAAAAAAGTTAAGCTTGCTATTTAAAATTTAGTTATAGGTGAAAAATATTGTATTTTGTGCAAAGCTTTTTAAACGTGAAATCAAAGTGCACCGTAGGTCAAAAAAAAAAAATTTATATAACCACTGAAATCAAACAAAACGTCCAACGGGACAACTTGACATCAGTCAAAAAAAAAACTCTAAGAAAACAAAAGATATATAATCGTTGGATGCGAGTTGTAATCCGTTGTGGCATACAAAAATCTTGTGGTTTTATAAGGTGCACAAAATTGTAATCTGTGGTAAAAAAAAAAAGTACTCATTTTTTAGTAATTTTTAATGGTAGTAAAAAGTATTAAATTTTTTTTTTTAAGAATTGGAAATTTAAAGAAAAAAATTTATCGCTACATTTCTAAGTTGTATGTTAATCCCCTTCTTCATTTTTTTCTATAATTTAATTTTGTTTTGTTTTTTCATCTTTTTTGAGACGTCTCGTCTAAAAGATGTCCACACTGGATGTATGGTATCAACTGTATTTGTTTTCGTTTCACTTAACGACTTAAGCGAAATGCGATTTGACTTATTGGGAATATTTAATGGTTGCGGGAATACACTTGCATAGTGTTTTACTTTTTTCTTCCCCTAAGATTTTTACATCATGTTTGATCAATTGAAGATGCAAACAAGACTCGCAATGTCATTTGTGTGTACGTTGCATCCTAATTAGCTTTTTTTGTTCTGGGTTGGAAATGGTTTAATCGTGGATTTTTGATGAGCTCTTATATTAATGCATTCATTATTATCAATGGTCTTTTTTTTTTCCAATAAATATACCTTTTTTTTTAAAAAAGAAAAATGGATTTGGTTACTATATAATTGCAAAAAGATTGTTTTATTTTTTATTTTACGTTTCGACCAGTTTGGCTGTAAGTACTCCCGCTTTGTGATGAACAAAGCGGGATTCCACCGTGTGCTTGTAAAGAAGAAGAAAAATAATTAGGCAACCCATAGTATTTTCATTCGAGCCAACTCTTGTGACACAATTCTGCAATTGATCAAACACGATTTATTAAAATATAAAATGAAAACAAAAAAAAAAATGATTGTGTGCGGGAGAAGGTATTGTGCGTGTTTTTTTTTTTGTGTGGAAAGGAGCGAGGTAATAATAATACGAATATATTTTTTCTGTTTAATTTTGAAGAAAAAAGCAAAACGAAAAGAAGAAAAAAAAAAATTAACTCTGCCATTTCAAATCCATTTCTTCACCATTTTTATTATATGTGCTAGTATGTTGCAAGAATTCTGTGTGACTTTTATTTAGCGCACTGCTGAAAAACGTTTTGGTTGTTTCTTCTTGTTTTTGTATTTGTTACTTAGTGCATCTGTTGCAGGTATTGATTAATAATAATAATAAGCAGCATCTTTTAATTTTTACACTTTGGGGGAAAAAAAGAAACTTCTTGAACAAGAAAACAACAAAAAAAAATTCTGCTTGAGAGTTTGAGTGATAAACATTATTCATGCTTGTAATCTTTTTTTTTTTTTAAAAAAAACTAAACGAAAAAAAAAAAACAAAAAACAAAGTTTATTTTAAGAAAAATTGTAGGTGAATATCTCCATGTACGAAACGAAAAAATTCATTTTCTTACCTTTATGATTTTTATTTTTAGCACATATTAGTGTGTTGTTCTGAGGGTCCCCATTTTTGTTTTGTTTTTTCTATAAAAGAGATGGAAGAAGTTGTACTTTGCTGCATGTCTGGAGGATATCTTTTGGCTGTTCTTTTTTAGTTGATGCCCCCTCCCCCCTTTTTTTTCCACTGTAAAATTGATTACGGATGTACAATGTATTTTGTCATCGTAGTGGATGCAATTTTCGAGTCGAATAACCTCCCTCTTGAATACTTGACTACCTGCTTACTTTAGGTGGTGGGTGGTCATTTACTGCCATTTGAATTGAATGCAAAACAGAAAACAAATTTTTACCAGGCAGAAGCTGAATGTGTTGTGTGCAGTTTTTCAAATTGTTTTATATTTTATTTCAGTTTCTCTTTGTGATAACCGTTTGTGGTGGATGACTCGTAATTCTTTCCGTTTGTTGACAAGTTACATTTTTAGGAGTTTATATGCATCTACCCTACGGTTCACAAACATGTGAAACACTTGCAAAAAGAAAAAAAAAGGAATGTGTCTTTTTAACTAATGGGAATTGTAAATACCAGTTTTTAAATGCTCCATCGCTTCAACCCCCCCCCCCCCTTCCCGTGTGCCGGGTGGAGGGAGAAAAAATTTTTTGTCGAATTTTAACTGGTTTTTATCACGAACTGTCACGTTACCTCCAGATATGCAGCCCTGACTGCAAGCAACCAGTGCGTTGCGAGCACTGAATTCTTGTGTGACAGTGTTGATAGACATATTTGTGCTAATGCTGTAGTCCTTTGTAGGATTAGAAACTTATCAGACTTAAGTAGAGATGATTGTAGCCCTGATCTTCCATTGATCATTTGAATAAAAAGCTTCTATGAATATTGTACAAAAGGATTCCTGTTGTTGGGCTCTTGTTATTTGTAAGAAATGCTTCCAAGAGCCTCTTTATCCTTTTAGTGAAATGACAACCCTGGAATCAAACATGTTACAAGGTAAACTTTGTTTGTGGTTTGGCAATTGCTGTACTAAGTCAGTTGTTACAGGAAGTCTTTGATTTATGCAATTTTGAAAACTACCCCCACAACCCACTTTACAGCGCTCTGGTTTATTTGGAACTTTAGGTTGTAGTGGGTGCTTGCCTCTGTTCTTAAGGCAGTATTTCAGTGACAACACTGCTTTTTATCATTGTAAATCATTTTTATTTTATCAGCAATGTTATATACTGTAAAGGCCCTTTTGCCTTAAATTTCGCGATTTTATCTAGGTGTCCTTAATCGCGAAAATTACGGCCTCTCAAGAAAAAAATACGACGATCTCCCTGCCTTCAAAATGCACACAACCAGAATTGAATTTTTCAGCTCATGAACTCAACCAATCCAGTTTTGCAAAAATTAGGGCTTGCAAACAAAAAGGCCTTTACAGTACATAAAGCCTCCTGTCACAATTTTTGTTGGACAAAGTCCATCAATTTTGTGAACAACTGTGACTTCAGCTTTTTAATTAACCAGTGGAATCTGGTTGGGCAAGAAGCTGAAGCCAGTTGTTCAAAAAGTTTGTGTGATAGGCGGCCTTAGTATTATTATGCACGTAAGTGCTAGTTCAAACATTTTTTAGACTTGTATGTACCATCAATTAAAAAAAAAGGCAACAAATTATTTTAATGCTATTTGACTAGCGAGGTAATCTCAGATTTGACGTTGCGGTGGCCTAGTGGTTAGCGCATTCACCTTCGGTACGCTAAGTGGTGAGTTCGCCTCCCACTCGTGCCATGTGAATTCAGTTTGGGGTCTGAATAAAACCTGACTGCGGGGGCAGGTTTTCTTGGGGTACTCCCGTTTCCTCTGCACCATAAAACCCTGTTCCATTACTTCCACTATCATCTCAAAGATTCATGTGATGGCTGAATGATGTACCTTAAAAATCTGTGCAGTCCTTCAGCCCCAAATACCAATGTACCTGCTAAATGACAAATGCTGCCACTTTGATATGGTGGCCAGGTAACTTAAGCTTGGTTAAAAGGACAAAAAAACAAACAAACAACTTCAACTATTCATTAATCATACATTTTTTTCATTTTTTAACTAATTTAACGTGGACTCCATACCGCAGGGTTCCCACGACCTGGAAAAACCTGGAAAGTCGGGGAATTTAGGGTAGACCTTGAAAAAGTCAGGGAATTTCTCTTGTATGCAAGATTTTTAATTTTAAACTACTCGCCAAGTAGTGTTGAACCAATCCATTTTGCAAGTTGCAATATAGATACTAAAATTAGTGAACAGGGAATTTCCCTGACTTGTTTTTTCATGTTTGCAAAGCATTGCATGTTTTGGTTAGCATATTCAGTGTCAATTTTGGCATACATC
>JAQIWH010003809.1:0-18726 GCA_034695005.1 Cryptops parisi
AAAAAAAGGTTATTTGCGTATTTCGTATTTACTCCCGCCGAACATGTGCAAGCTACATTTTCATGTGCATTTATAAAATATAAACGCATAAAAATAAATATTTTAAACTTAACGGATGTTTAACTACCCGGGTTTCTGTTTCTAGCATCTAGAACATCAGTGTTTGTGGAGATATGAAAATATGCCACAATAGGCAAAGTGCATGGTGTCGAATGTATTATATATTGTAACGCTTGGCGATATGCAATATTTTTGGTTCGCCCATCTGGAGCGAAAACTACTATTGTTTTCTGTTATCGCTACAATATACGAATTACAGACGCTCCTCGCTTAACGACCGGGTTCCGGTTCTACGATTAGATCATTGAAGGAATTGGTCGATAAGCGAGAAGCTCTTATAAAGAGTACAAAACATAAAAATGCATTCAGCAAAAATGCATTCAGCAAAAATGATATATACATTACAATATACTAAACAAATCAAAGGTCACTCATAATAAAAAATGACGTTCAGAATAAAATTTTTAGTCATCGAATTTTTTAAAATGTGGTGGTTTCAGGTGATCAGTGCACAATAAAGTACACATTTATATAGAAATATAGAACTGGAGAGCTCGTCATAAGTGCGAACGGCCGTTAAGCGAGAAAGCCTGTATCCAAATCTATGCTTCATCGTCTGCGGGACTTTTTGTGTTTACACTCACTTTGTTATGGTGAACTCACGCAATTTACGCGGTTCACTATAACGCAAGTGTACATTTAAATTACAACAATGAACTGCATGATTGAGAATAGCTCACTATATACGTTTCCACACCAACATGAACTCATGCAATATGGTGATGCAATGTCGTTCACTTTCTGCAATGCTGATCTTATTTTTGCCATAACCTTTGAAGTTATGCAGCTATCGCGATTCCGTTTGGTATATGGTTGATTTTGTCGGTTCCTACAATTTTGCAATTCACTTTGAAGTCGTATCTCATAGGGTTTAAAAGTCACAAATTTGAATAATCTTTAACACAAGGGTCAAGGTCATTCCTGTTATTGTCATGGGATCCGCCAGAGATATACTGAGATACTTGCGATTGAAATACTTCTGGAGATACTGTAATTGGTCGTGAACGGACTTCTAGACCACCATATGACATATAATAGTTTATTTATTTTTTTACTACAGTATTAATAGTTTACTACATACAATTTATCTGAGTAACCATTCATTGCTGTGAGTTCATCGAAAAAAACACTTAACATAAATGAACAAAAATATTTTTCCACTTTTTTGTTTCAAATACAGTGGACCCTCGAGGTCCGAACGGTTCGACTTACGAACAACTCGAGATTAAAACAAAAATTCAAAATCCGAACAAAATATCAGTTGGTGCTTTTAAAAAATAGACAAAAAACAAATTACATAACATTTGACATTTGGTTTCTCTCCAAAGAAAACTGAAGTGGTCGTAATGTTAATGAACTACAACCCTCAACTAGTGGATTATTGATGGGATATAGGTAATTCACCTTCCATTGAACACATAATATTGCTCCTATTATTATTAGTATGCAATATTTTTTTTTTATGTTTGTAGTATTATAAATGTGCAAACATTCAACTGTTGAAATTAAATCTACTTGTTTTATCATTATTTAACAATATGATTTTAAAAAAGTCACTCAAAATTATTTATATTAGGTACATTTTAGGGGATCTGGAACGGATTAATTTAATTTACATTATTTATTATGGGAAAATTGAACTCAAAATCCGAACAACTCGAGAACCGAACCGTATCCTGGAACGGATTGTGTTCGGATCTCGAGGGTCCACTGTACTTTTAAAATTTGGTTTGAAAACCAAAGCACAATATCAAGCCAGGTTAAAAACGAATTCATTTATTTGTTTATAATATTGTATCTTGTCTTATACTTGTTTTAAAAACTTTTTTTAACCAATTTGTTAAAAAAAAAATTTAGGAGTTTCGAATCTCATCATTATCATCATCATCGAGACTTTTTTCGCCTCAAAGGCTTAACTGAGCCAATCAGTTGTGCGTGAAAGAACAAAGTCACGGGAAAAAATAGTTTTTTTGGGGGGGTTTCTGAACTGGAAAGTGACATTGAGTTGGCGCTCGATTTAATTTGTTCAGTGCGCGTGCCAATCAAGGTGAGAGCAAGAAACGCAGTAAAGAAGAGTAGGAAAAAAATTCTTGTCAAGGAAAACAAAAAAAAAAAAAAAGTTTTTTTTTTTTTTTTTTCAAAATAAATGTAACATTTTTTTTAAAAGAATAACAACTTGGACCTCAGTGTGTAGTTTTGATTTTGAACTCGCATTAACCTCGTCTTGACACATCTAATCGTTATTTTTAAATGACAGATTATGATTTATCGCAAAGGCCTAGTTGACGTCACTGTTAAGGTTATCGTTATTATTAATCAAAGAAAAGCATTTAGAATTTTACTACAACACTAGCTCGTGCTTCTCGTGATGAACTTTGATCACGCGTGAGTATAATCACGAGTTTGGTTTTTTTGCTGTTAGACAAATAAAGAGTTTATTTCCAAAACGTCTTATCTCCACTTTTAATCATTTTTTGAGATAAGAAGCTCTGACAACTATCTGTACAACACTTATTTCAAATATATTATTTTCAAGACTTAAAACGTATTATATTTTATTGAAAAGCATTCTCAAAAACCACGTTTATGTGGAAAGTATCTTATCAAATGAATGAAAATTTTAATTTACTTTAATAACCCTTTTTCTAACAATACCAATGTACTCATAAAGAAAACTCACATACAGTATTCACCAATTGTGGAGGGGGAGGAATAACAAAGGACGTGTTTATCGACTTTTACTAAGTTATCTAATATTTTTAGTAACTTATAATTATTTCTAAATCGAACCTGACTCAGTTATCTAATTTGGTGAAAATCGGTCCATTCGTTTTTGCGTCATTTTCACACAAACAGACGTACATAACTACTTTTCTTTTCACACCGATACAATTCAAATGGAAATTTTTCGTCGATCCTTTTATAAGAAAGAAAATCGATTAACGAGATGTTATCGGTTCTAATGGTGGTTTATAAACATAATTTGCGTTCGTGTTTAACACTAAATCGAATGGGTGGGTGGTTTTAAACTTAGAAAAAACAACATTTTCTTTTCTTTAGTTGACAATTTTTTCTTCTTTCTTATCCAATTTCTTCTCCCCACAATTAGACGTCGTTGGCGGTTTGACGGACAGGTGGTGCCTTTAATCACCAGGTGGTAGTTCCAACTCCACCGAGGGGTTTTGCGGCTCGTTAATGAGGTTACCATGGTTACAGGAGTGGTTGTGATGGATGGGACATCAAACCAACCTTTTCTTTCTTTACTTCAATTTTCCTTTCCCCCTCCTCTTCCTTCTTCTTCGCCATGTACTCAACCCCCAACTATTGCTCATTTGTCCACCAGGAGCTTTTATACAACGGTCGTGTGTGTGTGTATATATATTTAGGGTGGAATGATTTTGGGGAAGAGGGAGGAAAAGACTACCACTAAGGGGGTATAGGAAGAGAAGAAGGAAAATGAAAAGCATGAGGGGGAAACATGCAATTCATCACTATACTTACTCATCATTTTTGTGTTCTCACCCCGTTCAGCACCAGTGGGAATACGATGGCCTTTAACCCTCCACTCTAAGAAATTGTAAGGGAGAAATATACCAAGAAAAATCGAAGGGTGTTTGCGATGGGATTGGAGATGAGATGCAAGTTTCTTTCAAGGTTAACGAGAAATTCATTGTACCCATGAATGAATTATGAGGGGTACACATATTTAAGTAGATAAAATATATAAGAATGGAGGGGTACACGTATAAATACTATTTATGAAATTTGCCTCATTGTCACAATTTTCATTTGAAGTTGGTTATATGTTGATTATAAAACAGTTTGTAAGTATACATTTATATACACATACAGCGTTATGTATGTAGCTTTGAAGTTGGTTATATATTGATTATAAGACAATTATTAGTATATAGTTTGTAAGTATGCATTTATACACGTGCATATAATGTATACATTTTATATATATACATACACAAACATATAACAGCGCTATACAGTATGTAGCTTGTAGCTAGTGTACATCTATTAAAAGCTTTCCAGCATAACACAGCGGATTAGCTACAGCTTTTTAAGGCTTCTCAGCATAATACCACCGCACTGCGATAGAAAAATATCGCAGTTATCATTGGAGAATTTTACTTTTGTCGCATACTAGCAAACTTTCATATAAAGAAAGAAATTGCATTAATTGAAAATATGTATTTATACATATAAGCCTAATTATATACAGATATGTGTACGGTATGTACATTGTTACTGGCAATGTATAGAATGCCTAGCCTCTTTTGGAAAAGTATGAAAGTAGCATTGAAATAGTTACATTATATTTACATTAATAATTACATCAGATAAAATAGTTACAATAGAAAAGTTATATTGCAATAACCTTGTATTTTTATTTATAATTGTCTCTGTGGGATGTTTTGACAATTAAATAAAACAAAATATGCAAGCAATTAGGTTAAGTATAAATTTAGGCCTAAATTTAGGCTTAATTCTTTTACAGAAAATGTCAACTTGCCTAAACTAATTTAAACATGTGTTATTTAATACTTTGCCAAAATAAGCAAGAACGCTATGCATTTTCGTAACATAACTATATAAATATGTGCATAGATATTTCCCATAGCATACAATACTGAGACATTTTTTAAATTAGAAAAATCGAACGTAGGACGAACATAAAATTTCATTATCATGAAAATAATAAACGTGTGACATAAAAATTTGAGTTTGTCGAAGTTTATTAGTTTCGCTAATGGTTACGTGAATGATGGTTGCCAACAAAGAAAGATTCACTCTATGAGGAGGGGGTTGCAATTTTTACACAAAAAAATAGGAGTAATGTAAGTAGGAAGTGGGGATAGATACACGCAGACAATAAACGTTGAAAGGGTATAAATAAAGATGGTATAGATGTAAAACAAGAAGGGGGTAAAAGATGCAATTCATCCCTCATCCATTACTCATCATCACTTCAGTTTCATTTACCCCTACACTTCATCGGAGTCGAAAATTATATATGAAAAAGTCTTTCATAGGTTTTCTAAATATTTATTGCCTATTTTATGATTGTAGTTTTATTTTTTGCCTTGATCAAGTGAATTTTACAAGAACTCAGTTAATACGAAATTAATATGCTATTTTGATAACATAGTATGGTAGAATATTTCGTAATTATGCGATTTCGTGCGGTGGTGCTTAAGAAATTGCACACAAACTTTGTCTTTTCATAGAAATTTTGATTTATGTGATTTTATATTTGCTTGTTTCTTAGATTTTTATATATGCGAGTTCTAAATTTATATTTTAAGTTCATTATATGAAAATTTGTGAGTGTTTTAAATGTTGTTGGTAAATTCTTTACAAAAAACTAAATTAATACGAGCTCTATACAATTTATAGGCGATTTTACAAATATACCAGGAGAGAAATTCGCCTAAATGATTGTAATATGATAGAAAATTTTGTCATTATGCGATTTTATGCGGCGGTGCATACGTGACTGAACGATGAAGATTTGTATGGTAGTTTTGATGCTAGATTATAGGATCGTGCATGTTTATTACATGTGATTTCGATTTACATGCGAGTTTCAAATTGTTTTTCATATGTTGTTTAATATGCGGCGAGAGATATATTTCATGAATCATTGTCAAGTGTGGAAAATGTTTGTTTTTATGCGATTTTGTGTTGTGGTGCATACGAGGTTGAAATTTTACTACTTTATGGAAACTTTGAGATATGCGAATTTTGATTCACGCAAATCTTGATTTATGCGAGTTTTAAATTAATGAGAGTCTTTAACATGATGTTGAATATGCAGCAAGAGAAAAATTATTTGGATTATTGTCACATGTGGAAAATTTAGTTTTTATTCGATTTTGTGCGATGTTGCATAGGTGGTTGAGGTCTTGTCCCGTTATGAGAATTTTGGTATATGCAATTATTCATTTTCCGAAATTAACCCTAACATAAGTTAAGGCCCTCTTGTATTATAACGGTTTTTGTTGAAAGAAAACCCACAGCATGCAATTTCCAATTATAATCTATAATCATTTCTGAGTTCTAACATTTCGATTAAAATAGAAATAAAAAATATTATTATTTTAAAAAACACGAGATGAAGAAGTTTTTCTTCTTATTTTTTCTTCTCTTTATACGATTTAATTACGTTGTTAGTTTAACGTGGCATGCTCCTCGAGCAGCAGACCTCTTTATCATTTTTTCACCACTTTCCTTTCTTCCCCTTCCCTCTCTTTTTCATTCTTCTTTTCCGTGATTGCACGAATCAATTGCATGCAAATGAGACAGTCCCTCGTGCTCGGGAATTTCGAGCTCTTCATTTAATCATATTGTTGAGTGTGCGAAAGTATTCCCCGAACAGAAAAATATATATATAAGTAACCCTCCTTTTTTCCTCACCCCAACTTTCATTTCAAACGTGTTATCCCCCTTTTGACTCGTTATTATTCGAACCGCTTAACTTGTACTTCTTTGTTTATCAAGAAGCTTAAGGGTTAGTTTTTCAGTGGTTTGGATGTACTTCCGAAACATGTTTCAACAGCGTGTATATTCGTGGACAACAACTTAGTTGTTATTAACATTCCTGTCATCGCGTTGGTAACACTGTGGTATGTTGTTGTTGTTGTTGTTTTTCGTCTAAATGGGTTTTTACTACACCTGTTGGCAATAACAACAACGTTAAGAATTTATACAAACAATAGTGAGTAGGTAGACAAGAAGTGAAAAAATAAAGAGCAGGAAGAAAATAAAAAGGTTGAAACCGTGTGGTAAACGTTGTGTGTCACGAGAATGACTCGAGTCCATGACATTGGGATAACCGCAAATCCCACCAGAATTTAGTCGCAAGAAGGGTAAAAGTCAATAGAGCTGTGGTGGTGGATTTTGTGCTCGTGACACCCTGAGACGGAAACGACGACGACTTCCTGAGAATATTAAAATGAAAGTCACTTCCCAACTGGTGTGCTTTGCTATTAGTTTTTTTTTTTACCTGTTGGAAAAACGAGACTCTTTTTTTATTCCAGTTGTATTTTATTTGATAATACATGTCTAAGATAGGATGGTTTGAGTTCACGAATGATACAATTATAAGTACTGTATAATGAAGCTAAAAAAAAAAATATTGTAATAGAAAAAACTAGCATTGCGCTGTGTAATGAATGCTGGGAAATAATTAAAAAGCTTCATTGCGCTATGTTTTGCTGGAAAGCCTGAAAATGCTGTAGCTTTTGCGCTGTGCACAACAGGAAAGCGTTACAAAGCTGTAGCTTTTCGCTCTACTCAGCAGGAAAGCGCTGCGAAGCTGTAGCTTTTGGCTCTACTCAGCAGGAAAGCGCTGCGAAGCTGTAGCTTTTCGCTCTACTCAGCAGGAAAGCGCTATAAAGCTGTAGCTATGCGCTGTGCTCAGCAGGAAAGCGCTATAAAGCTGTAGCTATGCGCTGTGCTCAGCAGGAAAGCGCTACAAAGCTGTAGCTATGCGCTGTGCTCAGCAGGAAAGCGCTACAAAGCTGTAGCTATGCGTTAGCAAAGCGTATAAAAAGTGTTTGTAACAATGCGGTGTGTTATGCAGGAAAGTGTTTGAAGATGTTGCTATTTATCGTGTTAGTAGTTTGTTTTTTACTTAAATTTAAAACAGTCAACTGGGGACCTGTGTTATGTCATTAACAGTGCTAAAACATAAAATGACATAACAATGTCAAATACACTAGAAAATTGAAAGGAAAATACACGACAAGCACTACAAAGTGTTAAAATTATTTTGACCGAAACTCAGAACACTCATGAAAAGATAACAAATAAAAACTTTAAAAACTCACGTCTAAAATCTTTATAATTTAAAAACTTCTTCTTCGTTATGTAAATTTTCGACGTTTGCTAGATCTATTTACGAATTTGCCAATTCACGAAAAGATAATTGTAAAGTTTTTCTACATTCGCGTCCCATTCACTTATCACGATCGCGAGTTTTTATTTCTACCTTTCAAGTTAAATTGATAAATAAGTACTCGTACAAGTATAAACAATCACTCTTCTTTGATTAATTTTTAACAATCTTATTTCTTAACAAGATTCTGTTTTATCCTAACAAAATAATCTCTATTAAAATTGCGAATTTAGGGGGTTCACAAAGAACGGAATTGCCGACTTCCTAATTAGACCTTTAAAATTTACAATAACTTAAAACTTAACTGAGAGTGAGATGTGTCACCGTATTAAATTTCAAGTTAATTGAATGAAAAACACAACAGTCCACATCAAACAAACATACAAATTGCACGTTATAAATAGAAAGATCACTAGCCGTTATATGGAGGTTGTTGTTTTCGAACAAATTTCTTAGTTAACGACTAAATTTAATCAGAGTGACACATGGCAACGTTAAGTGGTGACCACTATCGGTTTTGAGAATGATGATGATAGTGTTTCGGTTTGTTTTATTTCTTTATTACTCGGAACAAGAAACAAAAAATACAAGTAAAAGAATCCACTTAATTTTCTGCAAACTAAGGAGCTTGGCGAACGTGACGAAAAACACTCTCATCGTCGTTGGTTCCAAGTTGAACCTTAAGCTTCTTCGTCTTTCGAAGTTTGTGGTTTTGTGTAGTGCACAAAATGGGTGGGTGTTGACAATACTAGGGGTTGCTAGGGGTTGCATCATCACCATTCGTCGACACCCCCCTCTTCTTACTCGTCTTTAACTCGCCGATTAATTGCACGTACACGTGTGGTGTTGGCAAAAGAAAGACCAGGGATTTAGTCAATCGGTTCGCTTCATTCCTCCACTCAACCACTGCCATCTTTTCTTAAGATCCCATCACCTTCACGCCATCTTCCCTTTCTTCTTCCTCTATTTTTTTTCCGTCGTATATACTTTCTTCTCTTCTATGGTCGACGAGTTAATTCTGCAAGTGTCGCGATAAAAGAAATGGAAACCGAGGGCAATAACGGTCCAAATTGGAATCGATTTTTTCCTATTGTAAATTGGAAAGGTTTTCTTTTTTTTGTCTTATTCGTCTCATTTTATCTAAATCTTAGTTTGATTTTGATTGGACGTTGTTTGGATTTATTGATATATTTGACCGTCATTCATTGGTTGATTTTAATCATTATTTCGACCAGTGAGGCCTATTGCAGCTTGGTTTGCAAATAATTAGAAAATATAATATTACAAGGAGTATTTAATTTATGCCAGATCTGCCATTTAAACTATATGTATTTGTATCCTATAGACAGTACTTATATTAAACCACATACAGTTTTATGAGCTATATATTAAACTATATTCTTTATATTAGCTTTACTTGTGAGTTGTGAGTTTCTCAGTGAGCTAGCTGGGAATCGAACGTATACTGCCATCTACAGTCGTTTATGAGAATATACTGTTTAGTCCAATGTATCAAAAAAGCATAAAACAAGAACCGCATAAATCCTTCGCATAAATGAAAACTGCATAGATCCAAAATTAAAAAATTGCATATATTAATAAATAAATCGAAGGTTGCAGAAATCAAAAATAGAATTATCTAAAACTCGCATAAATTTAAATTCGATTAAATCGAACTTCGCATAAATCGAAACGTGCAGCCATCAAAAATGGAATTGTTCAAAACACATAAATTGAATATATCGAATTACTCAAAGATTGCATAAATTTAATTCGCATAAATCGAAACATGCAGAAATTGAAACTTCTTTGCATTATGTATGTACATACAATATATCTGTATATGACAGTATATAATGAGTATGCTTAAAAGCATTTTAATGTATTTGCATTATACTATATATACCATTTAAATAAAGAGAAAAAGATGTGCTTTCTCAGATTACTGTTATGAACACAATGCATTATCATTCGATTTTTACATGGTTTACAGGTAATTTAATACTGATTTTTTTGTGATTTCATATAATTTTATTATATGCGATTTTCAATTTATTCCAGATTTAGATAAAACTAAATGAAAAAACTAAAAAATTATTAATTCTTTATTCAATGGTTCAGTCACTTGTGTAATATTACCTCACAAAATCGCATATAGCAAATTTTTCTCGTCTATAATGAACTAATAGAAAATCAATTTTGTGACATATTTTTAAAATTTCATAAAAGAAACTCAAATAAATATAAAACTGTAGTATTTTTATGCTTACTGAATGCAGAATTTTTGATAAATCTGAAGCAATGTTTTATGAACAAAAATATATATTAGACACATTTTCTGTATAAAATACAAGTTTGTTCAGACTTATCGGACACCCTGTATATTTGGGCATTGGTCGTTTTTTTCATTGGGAATACTAAGCACTTGATCACGTTTAGAGTTTTATCGATCACTTTGGTGGGATAAATGATACGCAAATGTGAATGCAAACATAATGATTGAGTGCATTGGAGGTGATCCTACATTGTGGTGAAAAGTGTCGTTGTGCTGATCGTTTGTCATCATTTAAAGACACTAGAATATAAAGAGATGCAAATCTGTTATGACACAATGTTCAAAAATTTTATGTGTACTTACAGTACAAAACTGCATTTCTTAAAACAATATTTCACTTTTTAATATTTTTTCCAAAATACTTTTTTGTATATGAAAGTAAGTACATTAAAAATGCTTTTTAAACATACTCTTTATATGCCATCATATACAGATATACATAATGCAAATCATCTGATTTCTGCATGTTTCGATATATGCGATTTAAAATTTATGCAATTTTTCAGCATTCGATATTCTATTTATTCGTGTTTTGAATAATTCTGTTTTTGATATCTGCACGTTTGATGCGAATTTTGATTCATGCAAATTTTGATTTATGCAAATTTTGATTCATGCAAATTTTGATTTATACGAATGTAAATTTATGCAATCGTCGAGTAATTAATATTTGATTTATGCGAGTTTTGAGTAATTTTAGTTTTGATTTGTTCAAGTTTTATTTTATTTATTTATTCATATATGCGATTTTTATCACATGTGGACTTTTGCGGTTTTTGATTTATGCGAAATACTTATGTGGTTCTCGTTTTATGCATTTTTGGTACATTGGCTATAGAGTATATTCACATAAATGATTGTAGATGGCAGTATACGTTCAATTCCCAGTTCGCTCACTCACAAACTCAATTTATTGAAACTAATATAAAGAGTATGAAATTATACTTTTTACAAATAGCTAAAAAGTTACTTAATATTTTTTAAAAGATATATAAAATTGTAATATAAATATTTTGAATACAATTTTTTCACTTGTAAATTTTATAAAATCTTATTTAATACTTTTTAAAAGCGAAGATTTCTTATTTTGAACATTTACAGTATATTTACTTTTTATTATACAAAATAATAAATGCATTTATTTTTTATATACATTTGTTATTTTTTTTTTTCAAAATATTACATTTGTTATTTTTTTAAACAAAAAATATCATTTAGTACCTTTAAATAAAATATATTTTTACAAATAACTAAACATTGTTTTGTCGGTTCTAAAAAATATATATATGAAAATTTATTAAATTTGCATATATATTTATTTAAAAAATACGTATAAATTGAATTCTTACATTATTTTTTTCACCAACGAAAAATAAAAGCAAAAAAATATATTGCCTTAAAAACATGAAATGCGTAGAAGGTTGTCAAACCCAATAAAATTTTCTTCTCATGTCTTGTTTGCTTTTTTTTAATCGAAAAAATGTCCACTTTTTTTCATCGCCATCTTTATCATCTTCTTCTAGCAATTGAAATTATACCATTTTTTTTTTTCAAGGTTTTCCTTTTTCGAAAAATGTTATCTCATTTTAGGTTGATTTTTATTGCGTTCATTTCGAACAAGCGACTTGCACTCTTGTGTGCAAGTTGTTGAAGAGATTATCATCTTCTCTTCTTCTACTTCTTCCTTCCGGAGTTTACATTTCTCATTCACTACCCTTCTTCTACTTTTCCACGTTTTGCGTTTCTCATTTTCCTGTTTCTCCCCCTATTTCGACTCCGATTTCCTGACAGTTATGAATACGGGGGAAAATGAAAAATACAACCTCCACCTCTCTTCCCTAAAGATAAGGAACTATAATTCCCAACCGTTTGCAAAGATAAGGAGACTTGTTTCTTCATTCATGTAATGGATGTAGAAAAATTAAAATGCTAGTCCGACAAACGATTGTAACCATCATATTTATATATATATATATATATATATATATATATATACACACACACACACACGTACATAGGCTACATATACTGTGCACTATAATAATTCGATAATTGAAGGTTATAGGGAAGAAGGGTGTTAAGTATCATTCAAGTATCATTTTGAGGAGAACGAGTTTGAACATCTGAACTTGTCGTGTTGTTTATAAGCTACTTCACACTTCTTGGATTATTATATTTCCATATATTTTTGTTTTGCTCAAAATTATGCGTTAGGAAGGTGAAACTGCACCTGACACATTCGAAAATGCTTTGAAGTTATTTTTGATGAAAATGTTACTCGACACTTTTTTTTACACCAGGCCCGTCAATTATATTAAACATTAATACGACAAGTTTAGCTCTAGCACCAAGATTGCCTAAGTGCAAAAAGTATTGTTTTGTTCTTTGTCTGTCTGTTTGTACGGAAAAATCACGCAAAATAATGGTTAATGCGAGTTGAAGAAATCGTGGCTAAATTTAGATCGAATTTGAGACATGAATAATAGAATTTATTAGATGACGTCCGATTGGTCATTAAACAGGTAGGTCGTTAAGTGAAGAGTGATTTTATAATTAAGTAGTGGGTTGTGGGATAAGATATAATCGCATTCTATTTTTAGCTAAGAAATGCATGTTTTTTTCATATTTTTATCTAAGCGTTCGAATTGGAAAATAAAACGCATAGTACGAAATTTACAGCCATTTATTTCGAGAGTTTTACACCTATTTTATATTTTATATATTGAAACTAAAATATCGACCTTTCACGTTGACGCAATCAATGAAACCAACCAACGATATTTCACCATCACTCGAGAAAATTGATTTTTCTTCCGTCACAAACTGTAAAAATTTACAATTTTTATTTTTTGTCATGTTCTGAAAATAGTAAAATCCTATAACATAGAATTTCAATCACATTGTTAAACGAAATATTATAAATTACAAATCATTTCATATTTTTCAACTTTTATAAAACAAAATGATAAATTGAAGGGTACTCAAAAAAAGTTTTCTTATATTTGTAAAATTCACGCCTTTTCACGAGTAAAAATAAAATCACCAAAAAGTATGTTAATGGTTTATTGATAGAAGATGTCAAACTATCAATAAACGAGGAACACGGATTCGTAGTTTTATTGATGAACTTTTGATTGCTAGGGTTTTGTGAGAGAAAAATTGATTTTTGCGCATTTAAAGGAAAGTTTGGAGAAATTCGATATAGGAAATTGCATTACTTTTATAAATAATGGTTTCTAAGGTGGTTGACCTTTTTCAGATTTTTATTTTGGGATTTTTTTATAAGTTAGGCTACTTGAAAAATATACTTTTGGTTGTTATACTATTTTTTTATGTAATTATTTTTTGTGTAAATATTTTTTATATTAAATGTATAGGGGTGTTTACAAAATGAAATTTCAACATTTTCTGTTCAACAGAATGACAATGTTGGAGTTTCATGGTTGACACCCTGTATATATTCTTTTTTATATATTGTGTTATTAATGTTTTATAATCGGAACATTTTGTAGTTTTTATTTTTTTGGAATTATTTTTTACGGTATTTATTATTTGAATTATTTAATTCAATTTATTTAATTGAATTTTTCATTTTTAGAAATTTTAGATAAAATAGAAAATTTAAATAAAATTTAACAAAAAAATAAAAATGTTAAAGTAATGTTTTCTTATTTACTTTTCAAATTTTTAAACTATTTGAACATATCTAAAGGTGGCCTAACAAATGCAAATTTTGATGTTGAAATTCAAGCAATCTGTGGACAATTGTGACGTCTTCTTTCTATTGGTTTAAGAAGCTGACGTCACAGTTTTTATAAATCGACGACATTTTAAACATTTTAACATGACTTTCAAATTTTATTTAAAAATATATTTATAAATTTATCAAAGTTTTTGTAGTTTTTATAAAACTTTATTTTAAAACTTTTATTTTAGTTTTTATTTTTATAAAATTTCCAAACTTACAAGCTCACGAAATTTTACAAGTTCACAAAATTTTCAAACATTTCCCAAATATTGAATAAAAATAGTTTGCCGTAATTTTTTGTTATATTTTTATTTACACAACTATATTTTATATATTAATAATAATATCAACCACAAAAATATCAAACTTTAATATCAAATGTACAATTTTAAAGATTAAATTTTTCAATTCTCAAAAGAACAACTTTTTCCCACCAATTCCGACTTCCGTTTCCTATATCAATAAAAACATTTATTTTCTTATCACAAAATAAAATAGAAATATTTTCTTGTAGTATATAAAAAAAAGGGTTAAAGCAAAAGAAAATGGTCAACTCAAAATAAAATATATATAAAAAAAACAACATTCAATGTCCCTGAAGCCCTTGGGTGGTCAACTCGACTTATAGAATTCGTTCGAGAAATGCAAGAACCCTGAACAAATCGGATATTTTGAAAGAAAAATAAATATATATACTGCATATATAGATATATAAACTGAGATGGTACAAAAAAAAATGAACAGAATGTTCGATGATAAGAAAGAAGAAAAATAAGAAAAGAAGAGAAATTCGATGACGGTCAGTTGATGTCACCAAAGGGCTTCTGGACATAACTGATAGACGTTTGCACTTTACAGAGTGGACTTTTAAAGAATCGATAGCCTCTATAGAGTGCAGTGTAGTATTTATACAGAGGATTACTTGGTAAAAGTTGAAGGATTATCAATTGGGAAAAAAAAATTTCAATATATGGGGGAGTAAGGGTTTTTTTTTTTTTTTGGGGGGGGGGAGTTTGGAAAGAATTGACCCTTGTATCATCCATCATTGAAGAAGAGATATTTATTTTTACTTGATATCAAATTTGAACAGTGTTTTTCGAAAAAGTTGAAATTCGATTGTTACTGAAAAGTTTGGTTTAGATAATCCAACTTCTTATTTTATTTATTTAATTTTTTTTGGTAGTTTTTGAAAAGTTTTGAAGAGTTTTTTTATTTAAAAGAAAACCTTGGACTGATTTCTTGGCTTTTTGGTTTATATATTTTATATATTTTTTATTTTAATACAGGACATTCTAAACATAGTTGCAATACATTTATATAAAAGTTCTTGGTCTATGCGAGGATAATTTTCCGCTTAACGATAGCATATATCGAAAATTTCGTTTTTTGTAATTTTTGAAGATTTTTTGTAAAGAAAAGTTTGTTTTAGGTTTCAAACAATTTTCATACGCGTCAAAGAGTTTTACGTGCGAGTTTGTATTCCGTTAGTCTGTGAGTTTTTGAGTTTATGAGTGAGCTGGAGATTGAACGTAACGGCATATTGTCATCTAGAGGTGTTCATGATAATATACTGTATAGTCCAATGTACCAAATATTGCATAAAGTTAGAACCGCATAAATCAAAAACCGTATAACTCAAAGATCGCATAAATCTAAATTCGCATAAAGCTAAACTATATATAAAGCGTATTTTTAAAACCCATTTTTAATGTAAGCTTACTTGTTTCAACTTTTTTCAAAGTTAGTTGCATAGAACAGCTGACTATGGAAGATGCAGATGAACTTTTAGCATCTGCATCTAACGGTGAGTAAATAATTTACAAATCTAATCATTGCAATAACGAATGAATGAAATAACAACTGAATGATTTTTTATGGTAAACACAAAAAATACACACATGTCACCGTTGATTTTTCAACGGGTTTAATCTAGTTTTATAATATTTATAATGCCTATGAAAAAGCAAACAAAAATTTGCTTTACTTAAACATGGAATGCATCATTTCTTAACGAATTCACCAATAATGGAGAAATGTCTTTTGAATGTCTCGTGCATGTTCAAAATGACACATTCACTTCACGATAGATATAGAAAATGTTACCATTATTCGTTTGTTATTTTATATTAATCGATCCCATTGATATTTGTAATTTCATGCAACAAGAAATTTCAAATTCTACAACACAAATTCTACATCAATTCTTACGTTTTTTGTGGATATTTGCTATTTTGTTTTTATTATATCTATATTAATAATTAATTTTTTTTATTTAATTACTATTTTATGTATAATAAAATGATAAATATCAAAAATGGCAAATATCAAATATGGCAAAATGGCAAATATTCACAAAAAACGTAAGTTATCAAACTTATTATCATCAAATTGATTATACCTCATTTTGCCAAAATCCTTTAAGAAAACACAAAAGTTTTTCAACCATGTGTTCTAAAGAAGAAAACCATCTTACATTTTTTATTTTTCCCTCCATGGGATTCGAATGGGGCTCAAATGACAGCAATACCAGTAACTCACCAACTGGGCCAGAACTCATACAACAGAAGCTGTTTTTTACCACCTACGAACTTTACTGTCATTTGCCCGTCATTTGACGGGCATCTATAATAATAAATACTAGGTGTACCCGCTTGCTTCGCTCGCTGCAGTGAGACAATATAGGGAGAGAGACAACAACCGGAAACTGCTTTTTCACGGGCTTTGTGCGTGGAATTATAGTGGTAAGTCCTGCAGTGCAACATAATATAGGAAGAGATTTGGTTGAATTTTTATTACAATTAGATTGTTGGAAATAAATAAAACAAAAGTAGATTCTGACTAAATGGACCCGTGGCAACAACTTTCTAAATATGACTTGGTAGCTACGACTCATGGTTTTCGATGTAACAATGATATTATCGTAAAACATAATTTTAAGGTCAATTAAAATAGCACCATTGGAAAGGCCTCTCAAATGCGAATAATGTTTGTCGGACACATTTGTTTGTCGCCTGTTTTGTTTTCATAATATTTGGATGTACGCACGTTGAATGACTCACCCTGTATACTGCATTCGTTCCTTTGGTTTGAAACTAGCAACTTAAAAGAAAACCGGAAACCTCATATCTTCTACGACAATTTCGCTCGCACCAGCATTTTTTTGCACTCACACACACATAGCAACCTCTGTTTAGGAATTCATCTTGCGAATTCCAACAGTTGAACCCGAGCGAATTGTCGATAAAGTAGCAGGATAGAAAAAGCTTTTTCTTCATTTTTTACCTCCCAACGTTTTATCTTGGTCCACGTGTTAAGACAATTCAACACTGACAATACCCTCGTTAAGAGTGTTATGTTTCTTTCAACGGTGTGGTTTTATAGAGTGTATGAAAAGTGGGGTTCCATTGTAAAACTTGAAGCGAGATGTTTTGTTATTTGTATAGTGATGTATCGTTGATGTTACAATAGATGTCGCTTTTGTTATCAGTCGGGTATTAGTATCATGGTGTATGAAGTTTTGTAACAAATAATGTTATATAATTTTGTTTCATCATGTTATCAGTCGTATTGTTATTTTAAGAATAACAATACGTTTTGTAAGCATTGTTTCAAGAGATCATAATAAGTGGCGTCTACTCTACTGCGTGTATTGTAGGATGAATAATTTTGTAATAGCAAACACGCTAATGGGAGGGGTAATGGATATTTAGGCGAGGATTTAGTGTGTTAACGTTTTCGTTAAAGAGAATGTTGTTTTAACACTTTTATGATGCGCGTTTTTTGAAAATCCGACTATGTTAATTGGCGTGGTCCTTGTTTTTAAGTTTCAAAAAAATAATGAGGCACGTTCTGAATTTGTTCCATTATGGAAAAAAAGTGATTTTTTTGATAATTTTTTTTTTCAATATTAGAAAAAAGATTACCCCGACTCAATATAAAAACTTTTGTTTTTTCTTCAATTATAAGGACCATTGTTTATACACTTAACGGATTTCTACACAGTAACTAGACATGTATAATGAAAATGGAGAATTTCGCGCAATTAACTAACATGTTGCTTGAAACGAAGTGATTCTCTATATTTATTCCAACCATTTTGTTTTGGATTTAAATCCCGATTGATCACGGGACAAAATTCGAACCCTCTTATATTCACATAAGCAAAAAAAAAGCAATTTAAAAAAATAAAAACGCGCGTGAATGGGCATTGTTGAAATCGAATTTGTTGCTTTTGTCCAATTTGTTGCAAATGCAATTTGCTACTGCACGTGATGCTGTATTGTTTATTTAAGCGTTACAGACCACACTGACCGGAATATGATTTATTTACAAAACGTATTCAAATCAATCTATTACGAACGGATTTCTTATATAAAAAAAAATTTAAAGAAAATAAGACAGTTTGTGTTTATGTTTCGCGTTAAAAGGGTTGTCAAGACGTTTGTCAAGTAAATGGGTTTTCTTCATTCTTCCACCTTAGCACACGTTAATGGCTTTAGGTGGTCGGGTATCGATTTCCCTTTCTTTGTCGTTAATTAATTACAAACATTTATTTTCTCCCTTCATACAGTATATAAAGCTGATGGGTTTTTATTCATTCAATAAAACAAATAA
>JAQIWH010003810.1:0-18726 GCA_034695005.1 Cryptops parisi
CTCACAAAGCAATCACGCACTCTTCGATCCAAATCTCTTTTGTCGAGAGTCGATGACACATCAATGTTTCTTTCCAGGCAATGTTCGCTACAGTTAGAGTATTTATTTTTTATTTTGGAATTTGCATACACGGTGGCGCTGGTGAGGAAGCACGCGCTTGTGAAAAGATTCTTTACTGGAAGCAAGATTGTTGAAACAACCTTGCTGGAAGAAATAATTGCCAAATTGTTATAGAAAAATTGCCAGATTGTTATAGTTTGTTAGATTGTTGTTATTGTTATAGAAACATAACTGGTGAGGAGCAGGAGCAGCAGGAGGAGGAGGCAGATTTAGCATTTTATAACAATTAGATAATGTCAAACTTTGCCGAAAGAGACGAGGCATTCGATAGACTTTCAGGATTCTATACATTGCTGGTGACAGATTACAGATTTATTGAATCAAGTACCAGTATGCAATAAAAATCAAGTTGCAAAATTGGTATTCAATAATTGCATTTAATTTTGTAGGTATAAAATCAAAGGATTAAGTGCGGATACACTGAGATTGTTGCTGATACCTGAAGATGAATCAACACCATTAGGCACTGGCAACACAATCCTTTGGGAAGCGAATGATTCGGAATTACCACCATCAAATGCTGATGAAAAAGAAGAAGGCTCTGGGTGGGCCCTTGCTGAAGTTCTCTATACCACTACCTATAAACATAAGGTGAAACTTATAATTAATGTTTACTTATGAATTTACAGTAAAAAAAAAAATTATTTATTATTTTTAATGAATTTTGGGTGATTATCATTCATTTGGTTTATAGTTAGTTTTTGAAGGTCAGTCTAAAGTGCCATCAGATCCTGGAAGTATGTACCGGGGTTACATTGCTATTGATGACATCGATGCCAAAGTTCATGGCACAAATCACCGAGCCTGCAAAGGTAAATTTATTTTTTACTAGCCAAGAACATACAAAAATAAAAACAAACGTAAAAATCTCAAACATTCGCCAGTGTAATTGAGGAGTTGGGTAGAATAACTGAAAAAAATGTAGTTTTAATAAAAAGAGCAAAAACTTCTGGCATCTTCAAATTTAAGATGTGAAAAAAATTGCTGTCAAATGTATATTTATAGAAGCAAAATGAACAGGTTCGGCAAAAAAATCTATTAACTTTAGTTGACAGGCCTCAAGTTTACAGCCTACTTTGAAAATGAAGTTACGCCGTTATTCCAAATATCGTACTAATTTATAAATGCATTTACGCCGTTTTTCCAAAGCTCAGTACTTTTCCATTGTTTTGGAAGTGAAACAAGAGCAACAAAAGAAAAAAGACATCACAAAAAATATCAGATTCACAATAGTCGCGTTCCATATTCTTGTTCCAAACAGTTCGAAAGTGAAAATCATATGCAACTCAATGTCTTTATGCTATAGACTGGTCTAAAGCGATTTAATATATGCATTTTAAGGAATAATGACATAAGTAAGTGAAGTTTTTCCCACTTAACTTCTCGATTGCGAGTTTGTACATTCGCGATAAGACAATTATAAAGAGTCTACAATACCACTACAGTCATGACGTATAACTTAGCTTCTCACATTTTAAAGGTTTATATTATCAACCCCTTTCTCCCTACTTTCAAAATTAAATTAATAAAGAATAAACATGTTCTTAAGATTGTGATTGGGAATCCCATTCTTGATTCATTCTAAAACAACTCCATTTCTAACAATACCAGTGTAAACATAAAGAACCCCCACAAATATGGGGGGTTACAAATAATGGTTTTATTGATTTCCTAATAAAAATTATAGAATAGACAATAGCCTATTTCTAAATCCAGTCAAACTTAGATTAAAATTGATCAATCCATTTGTTGCGCCATGCGCGCACAAACAGACAAACAAACATTGAAAAATAATTATTCATACTTTTTGGGACCAGTCTTCAAGGACCAAATATAAACAATAGAATGCAATTTTTCATATATTTTTTATAATACGTAAACCAGTGACGATAATGTCGGATTTGTAGGTTATTGCGCGTTCGAGGGTAAAATGTGCGAGTGGACCAACGATGAAACTGGTTCTGATTTCTTATGGGAACAAGGGCGTTCAAGTTCAAAGTATTCTACAGGACCATCGCGGGATCACGGTAGTCAAGTTCATGGAGGAAATACTGGTAAAATACTTTATATTTTAAATTTTTTTATATAAATACAAAAAAACCCACTTTTTGTAACAGCAATTCATTTTAAAAGGTGGTTTTGTATTCATCGACGCCTCCAATACTAAACGTCGTCCAGGAGATAAAGCTCGACTCATTAGTCCCGCAATGGCACCCACAAGTCAGTGTTGAACATAATTATAACAAACCAGATTTATACAATTAAAAGTATAGTACTACAAACTTTAATTATATTGTTTTTCAACGCAGCAAAGAACCCATTATGCCTTCGTTTCTACACTCACATGTTTGGCAGTGGCATTGGATCGTTGCGCGTTTTACTGACAATTCAAGGACAAGAAACTCTTATATGGATGGTTTCTGGAGATGCAGGAAATCAGTGGCATATGGGACAGACTACTCTTTCAGCACCAGAAATATTTCAAGTACTGTATATCTTTGTTTACAATCATGTTTGTTTTTCTGAATCATTGTAATTTTAAAAGTTATTTTTATTAGGTGATCTTTGAAGCAACTGTTGGTAAAAATTCGCTTGGGAATATTGCTTTAGATGACATTACATTCCATCCAGGACCTTGTCCAGGAACTCCACAAACTGCTGTACTTCGACAAGGTAATTTAACACGTTTAAAATTAACTTTTATGGCTTTCTGACACACAATGCAATTTTTGGTGTGGCAATTGAAGCATTCGTGATTTTTAACAATTTCTGAACAACTATGACGTCATCTTTTTGCCCTACCAATGAAAACTGATTTAGCACGTGTAAATATGCATAACCTTTATGACCTCCTGACACACAATGCATTTTTTGGTGTGGCAAGTGAAGCAATTAAGGATTATAGACAACAGTGACGTCAGCTACTTGCTTAACGAACAAAAACTGATTGGCAAGAACCTTACGTCACAAAAAATGTTCAAATTGTCACACAAACATTCGTGTCCTTTAAGTGTTGGGGAAATCTGAAATTTAAATATTCTTTTATTCTTTATTTTGTTTTATTTTATTGTATGTATTTTTATTTTACTTTTTTTTTAAATTTAATTTAATTTAATTTTATTTAATTTTATTTGTTTTTACGTCATTTCACTTTATCTTATGTTTGTTTTGCCAAATTTCTACGAAGCATTATATACATATAAGACCATGTCACGGGTAGCTGATGTTTGGCTCCCTGGTGTTAGTTATATTTGACAACAACAGGTGGCCAAACTTGATCAAAAGAAGTCTAGAAAAATGTGAAGGATAAGCCAATCATACACCAGCAGTGCACGAAAATCCGTTTTTCAAAAAGGAACTCAATACAATACAAATTGAAATCGACAATAAATATCTCAAATCCTTTATTTGCAATGTGACATTCAATTGACTCGATTGTTTAATCGATTAACGATGTACTCCCATCTACCGATAGAATTTAAAACCTCTCTTCCGGGACCTGTGTCGAATCCCCCATAAGAGCAAACGTAATAAATAACCAAATTTTATGCGTCTGGCTTTCACAATAAATTAAGCATAGATTATACACTTGGTGATACGTTCACCCATATGTATCATAAAGTATGAACCCAACCCTGTTTTGTTTTGTTTTGAGAAAATTCAAACACCAGAGAGAAAGAGCGATCAAATGATTCAACTGTAGTGGGGGCGACTGACTATTGATTTTTATGGAACTTGCAGCTGATTGCACGTTCGAAAACGACGAATGCAACTGGATGAATGTTAATGCACCAGGCCAGGATCAAGCAGATTGGCAAAGGATTAGTCCTCAGCAAATGACTGTAGGCCCTCCACCAAATTTGCCCGTCGTGGTACGTCGCTTGGAACCAGCTGTTGATCACACTCGGGGACTTCCAGATGGTAAAGACATATGACAAAGCAAGCCCTCTGGAAATTTCAATTTATCAGAAACGTTTTAAAATTTGCTTATAATGGTTTGTAATTTCTTATTATTTTAAGGATATTATTTACAACTAGAAAGAGGAAGCGTGCCAGCTAGAAATGGTGATAGAGCCATGTTCATCAGCCCTATTTTTAAGGTTTGCAATTTGATTTTGAATACGTATTTGAATGAATTGCACCAATTCAGTTCGTTTGTAACACTTTCTGATCGTTTAGAGACCATGTTCGGTTAATCCAATGTGTTTTATACTAATCACTGCGCTATCATTAGTGGCACCCAGGGTTGACGTCACTAATGGTGTCACCCCAACCCCTATGGTGTTAACCTTAATCAGCAGTAATAAAAACGTTATTCAAAGCGTCATGCGCTAATGTGCGTACGCGTAAGGTTCAACACGTGTAAAACAATCTTTTGATGACACTAGATACCTTCTTCTAGATCTACAATGTTATTAAAAAGTTAGTGTAAAATATAGTTTACTTAATTTCATCACGTTATTTAATAACCAATTTTTTATGAAGTTAATTCAGTTTCTAAAGTAACTACTTTTCCTGTATAGTACAGTGAATAGCTGCAACTTTGTAGTGTTTTCCTGACGAGCACAGCGCATTGCTACAGCTTTTTCATGACTTTCTACCGCGGGTAAACTAATGGGCGAATACTACAGAATTGCGAATGTAAAGTAAATAAAACTTGACACCACAAATTTTTTTAATATACTTGTAGGTATATTAACGCAGTAGATTTAAGCTAGGCTTACAAAATGTTTGTAGTTATAACTAATTACAGAGATATTTTGATGAAAAATAATAAATTTTTGCCGAAACATTTCACTGACAGTTAATTTGGTGTCACCCCTTTCTGATGGTGTCATCCAGTGGCATCTTCCGCTCCCCTAGTGACGCCACTGACTACCATGTGAAAATATCTATGGCGAAAGTAACGTCATTCATCAAACAAACTCTGGCGGAAAATTAAAAAAACAACAATGTTTATATGCGAACGTCATGTAATGAAACATGCAAATAACCGCATTAGTAAAAAATGATTGAATTTATTGCAAATCAATGTCATTTAGTATTATTTACAACTAGAAGTACGGGGGATGTCACCCGATGGGCGGGGTATTATGGAAAATGAAACCCACCAACCAAAGTGAAAAATTATGGAACTTTTCTTAAACCAACCAACCAACTCCATCTAGTAGCACCAACTGAAATCAACAATATTCATCTAGTAGCACAAAATGGGCTCGCGTTCTTGACACACATACACACATACATAGACCTGGCCTTTTCTTATTAAAATTTGCTTTTTAATGAAAAGGTTTAAATTCTGAATTTAAAAAAAAAACTCTTACTAACCAGAAGAAAAAATTACAAAAATCACTTTTACTCAAAAACTTTGGGTAACGGCCAACGAGAAATAACTATCGTTTTTTATTATGAAACATTAATTAACGTTTATTATATATATATTTGTAGCCTACAAAGACAGCTTGTCTTTCATTTTGGGTGGCATTACACGAGCGTTCAGTGGATTCTGCAGGTCCTGGGCTTGGAACAATCCGCGTTTACGTTCGAACTGTCTCTGCAGCAGTTATAGGACCAGTGGGCATTCCTGTATGGAGATTAGGAAATTACGAAGCACCTGGCTGGTTTCATGCTCAAGTACCCGTTCGACATGATGAACCTTTTAAGGTAAATCTACAAAAAAAAATATTATTTTTACATCCATACTGTAAAAGTTGATGATATCTTTACTTAGTAGCGTCAGCACTTGCAAAAACAGCTGTCATTGTTTGTTTTTTAAAAAGCAATTTTATATTGTTTGAATACTAATGTCAGGTTCAATACAAAATACACGAGGTCTTCGATTTATGCCTGGTTTACGAGGGTAAGGATTGAGATATTGCGATTTCTCACTAACTGTCCAACCAAAAACCATTATAAAATATTCAATAAATTATTATACAAACATATTATTTTTATACAAACATACTAACTTTTTTGTTTGTTAAGTTTTTAATTTTACGTTTTCGATCCTGATGGATTGTCTTGAGATAAAATGAATAAAATAAATAAAATAAATAAAAATTTGCAGATAAAAAAAAAACTTTCAATACCACACAAAATCGAATAATAGCGAATTTGTTTCGTATGTAGAGAATTTTTCTCGTTGCATAATAGTGAAATCTCATAAGAAACCCCGGATAAATTGAAGACTCGATCTCAAAACAGTATTCAACGTGTCTTAAAAACATACAAAACAAGTAATAAAACATGTTTTGGGGTAACTTATCTTTTCCGTTCATCATTGTAAAGGCCTACACGCAAGTTTTGGTGTGGCAAGTCAAGTCATTTGTGCACAGTTATGACGTCAGCTTCTTCCCCAATTCCCCAATCTTTCCACAATTTGTGTTTACATTTTCTTTTGTAATTTTTATTTGAGAGTAAAAATCTCTTGTCACGCTTCATTTTTTGGTGTGGCGGGTCGAGCCACACCAAAAAATGAATTGTGACAGTAGGTTTTCACTCTCAAATAAAAATTACAAAAGAACAAAAATTGTGGAAGTCATTTAAAAATGTATAAAAATAACACCGACGATGGCTAAAGATATTGTACCCCGAAGGTTGTTTGTTTTGTTGTTGTTGTCGCGTGTTTAAGACACATTCAATGAATGTTTTTGACATTTTTAAGCACCTTCTATGAGTTTACTGCGTCAGTTTCATATTTATTTTTTGATTCTGTGCTCGAAGTCTGGGTATATAAATAAAAACTTTTTAACTATCCTAGTAATTGGAAGTTTTCACTGGAACGATTGTTCTCTCAAACTAGGTTTTAGAAACCTAAACTGTACAAACAAAGCAAAACTGTTGGAAGTTTGTGTCGAAAGACACTAGTATTGCGGAAAGTAATCCCAGTGGCATCCGAATCGTAGAGTGGAATGATTTGTAAACGTGCTGGTTGGTCTTTCTTTCTCCTTTTTTGGACGTTTTCAATTTATCTAGATTGTCATCGAAGGCACCTGGGGCTTCTCACGACAAGGTTCCATGGCGATCGATGATCTCACAATATATGACGATGTCAACTGCAAAGGTATGAGAAAGGGAGAAATGTTTCCAATAGTATATCTTTATTATATTTTTTTTTTTGGTGTGCGAGATAGACCAATAACCTGACTCCACATGAATTCAAGTGATACAGACAATACCCTCCGAAAAAGTACTTATTTTTTTTTGGTATTTATTTGTAGTGAAACCTGCTGCTGCTAGTGTGTACGAAGGTAAATATATTGTATGAATTTTTATTATTATTAAGTTTAAGTATAATCTATATAAATGAAGAAAACGTCGGGCAATAAGGTGATAAGCCACACTTTTTCAAAAAATGACATTTTTACACCAAACTGTTTCTCAGTGACAGTTTCTAGCTAGTTACTTTGCCACTTTCTGGACATTCCAAAAAATGACAACATAATATGGAAAATCATTTCGTTGCTTAGTATTGTACTCTATGGAGTTTCTCACCAGAAAAACAGCACTGCTGAACAATTTCAAAAATGTGGCTTATCATTATATTGCCAATTATATTATGCTAAGAGCAGTTCAAATATTTTGAATATTTTATATATGCGAGTGAATTTGTTCATGTTTTAAAGTGATTGTGGTATAACATCTTTAACATAATATTAATTAAATTTCGGTTATTAGGAGAGTGCTCGTTTGAACGAGGATATTGCGGCTGGACAACTATTCAAACCAATGTCACTTCAGCACAAAATCAATGGCAGTTAGCAACTCCCCTTCGACGACCCAGCAACATCAACGATCATACGTATTTGATACCAGGTGAATTTAATTTACCATTTCTTAACCGTTACTATCATCGATATTTGTTTAAAAGAACCATTTTAAAAAATAATTTGTTACTGTTTGCATTGAAAGTAGTAGATACGAGGGAATGTGCCAGAGAAAGAAACACTATGACATATTATAATACAATTTGTATTATTTATCTTATTTTTTATATATTAAACCCTATTATTTTATTTTATATATTGTCTTTTTAATGACGATTTTGGTAATCGCAGTACTTTCTAACCCCGGATAACGAGGGATTATTCTATTCTGAAACCCATTTTGGTGATCCTTATTTAATGTACATTAAAACTTGTTTCGTGTTATTGCCTCCATTTACAATGCATTGTAAGCGCTCTCTACGAGATATTCCTGAAATGTCATTTGGTTGTTGAACTGTTGCTTTCTTCTTGTTACACAGTGGGATACGTTTTTTTCGACATGTACAGTCCCCAGAATGCGATCACTTCGCGTTTGGAAAGTCCGGAATTAAAGTCTGAAGAAGGATTTGGAGAACGTTGTCTTAGTTTCTGGTTCCTTCCTCTGGGATCAGCTCCAGAGTCTCAGTTGAAAGTCATCGAGGGACCGAGTCAAGATGGCAAACTGCAGGATGACGATGCTCGCTCGGTAAAGTGACCATCAATCTTCATTTTTCTGTCGCTAGCAGTAATCATCATTAGGTTAACCATTTCCTACGTGTTTCACCAAAACTCCTCCTTTTTTTTCTTCCACTTTTCTTATATAATTACCTTTGTGATTTTGGGAAAGTTTACTCGGTAAACAGACATTGTCGTCTGATTTTTCCTAATGCAATTGATTTAATGTAGGATGAATTAGGTTCGTCACCGTAGGGATTCATTTAGTCTTGAGTGTGGTACTATTTTTTAATTAACACAAGACTAACAAGCGTAACTTTTAATAATTGAAATGGGTTGTTTATATACGAGAAAATGTTCAAATTTGAACGAGATCTCGTCTTTCACGTGGAAAAGCTTAGCTGCTAATTAAAGCAAAGTCTAAATGAAAATATTAATCTCGTTCAAACAAACAAGTTTTGGGGTTATACAGTATCAGTGTTTGCGTAGGTAGAACTAGTACTTATAAGTAGTACTAGTATTTATAAGTACCTGCTTACAATTACTAGTTTTTTTATGTTTATTTCAGGTTTATTCTATATAATAATTTGCCAATGGATCATTCCACGTGAAAAGAGACATAATTTCTTATGGGAAAATGTACCTCAAAAGTCGAATAACTTGAAAGTTGAACTAGTTTTTGGCACAGACTGTGTTTGGTCCACTCTATATGAATCAATATCGGAGCAATTTTTATTATTTTGTACAATTGTAAAATTATTTGTGTTTAAATTTCCTTTTTTTGTACACTTAAAAGCAAGCTTCTTGGTCACTACATTGCTCATTGTCTACAACTGTTTTTAATTGTTCAAAATACTCAAGTCCTGATGTTGCTCAAGTGTTTAAAAAAGAAGTGAAATGGTATTTAAATTTTAATTGGGAAAAATTGCTTTTTGAGTTTTCATTTCTCAAAATCAAAACGGATTTTTCAATATTGTCACCAGACGACGCCAAGTGCCCGTCGATTGACGGGATTTTTACTAGTGTGTTAGTGATTGTATTGTTTTACACTCGATGTTAATGTTATAAATGTGGATTTTCCCTAACATTTTAAAGTAATATTAAATTATAATAATTATTAATTTTTATACTAAATTATTATGTTTAAAACCTTTTTTTTCGGTTAGGTATGGAGACTCAAAATTTCAGATTTAGCAATATCTCCATTTACTACACAACCAGACTGGATTTATGCACAAACAACTATCAACGCAGGAAATCCTACCAAAGTATGATTTAATTACTATACTTATTAAAAAAAATTATATTATAATAAAAAATGTTGAAATTTTATAACACGATAACATATACAGGTATTTAGAATTTATTTTACATATTAAACAAAGGTGGCGTTTGAAGGGACATCCACCAATGGAGGCTTTGCAGTTGACGATATTAACTTCACGGATGGAGAATGCCCCTGTAAGTGTATAACTTTTATTTATATTTTTTTTTTTACATAAACCTCTTTCATGTGTTGGGGTTTGATGGAATGCGGAAATTGATTCACGATGGGATTTGCGTTAAGTATCCATATTTTCAGGAACATGTTACATTTCCGGAGAACGCTATGACTATTGCATTTATGATCTCCATCGTGCCGGAAATTACTCTTGAATTGCCACTCGCTTTATGACACGAGCAGATTTTCTTCACTCTTTGACAGTATCTGTCTTTTGGCAAATAACGCTATTTCTATTAGCGATATTCTACTAGTCATTTCGAGTTTTTTTTGTATTGCATGCAGTGTTATATCATGCAGTGTTATATCACATCAATGTTACAATATAATATATTTATATTGTATATTATTAGCCATGATTGTATGAAATCATATGCATCTCTCGATATACTAAAATAGTAGTGGATTTTCGCTTAAAACGTTGTTTTTGTATGCAAATATCTTCTTGATAGATTTAGTTTTTTTTTTAGCTTTAATTTTAATTTTCTAGCTTTAATTTTCGTTCCATATGAACTATCGATACTTCATAATTAAAAAAAACAACACGTTTTAAAAACTTTTTGTGATAAAAATGTTTCTTAAAGGTGTTTCATTATACATCTCTAATTATAATTTTAATACGATCTTGTAACGGTTTTAATTAGGGTCGTTTTAAGTTTGGCAGTATGTTTCGTAAAAATTTTGATCTAGCCGTTTTTTTTGCTCGATGATTGTACAGATACAGACAGGAAAACATGATATTTTTGTATTGTTTTAGAAAATAATTATTTCATTATCATTTTTTTACTTTTTTTAGTCATTCTGACAAACAGAGTGTCCCTATAGTTTTATAAAAATAGCCCAAGTCTTCACCTCCTTTTATCTATCTTCATCTCTGTCCGGAACGATCCTGAACGCTTGGTTCATTCAAAGCTGCTCTGTTGCTGTTATCAAAGCTGCTTTTTTCTCACTGCTTGGTCGCTGCTTCCGTGTCAATGCAGCAGTGACACCTAGCGACGTTTCAATAAAACAAACCTTGAAAAATTCAAATCATGTTTAAATTGAAACCGTGCATGGCATGGGACAATTTCAATTTCAATGGGACAATTTGGCATGGAATGGGAGTAGTCTTATAATGTCCTATAATTGGCTTTTATCTGCAGAATATATCGGTTTCGCACAGATATCTACACAATTTATAACGCCCTGGAATAGCTTGCCTTATAATATCTTATACAGTAAAATCCGGATATGTCGGAATCTGGAATTATGGATAATGTTATCAATCCGTTGTTCTATTGTTATCAGTATCCTTATCAGTCGGTTCCAAGACATTGTTTAATGTTTTATATTCATTGTTTAATGTTATCACAGCCGACTATTGTTATTAAAAAGCACAGCCCCAAAGTGATCACAATAACCGGATTCTACTGCATTACCCGTAATGTGCATTAGTGTCCTATGATGCTCTGTAATGTTTAATTACCTCAACTTGTTTTATAATGTCCTATGATATATCCTAAAATTGTCCTGGAATGTTATGTCGTACAACTTTTCTATAATTTTCTATAATGTTAACTTCCTATGGTGTTCTTCGATGTCGTAGTGTCCTATGATGTCTTATTGTCCTATAATGTTCTAGTGTCTTATAATGGCCAATAATGTTTTATAGTTGTTCTATGTAGTGTGCTATAATGTCTTGTAGTTTGTCATTGTGTCATATAGTGTGTTAGATTTTTTTTTCTGAATTGCAGTGATTCTTCGAGTTCTTAGATGAAATCTGACTTTTATTATTTTCTTTATAAAAATAGTGCGACCGTTGAAAGCCAAGTCAGGTGACGAAGACTCCCCTAAGGTACGTTCGGAAGAGGTTACTACTCGAAAGCCAACTACCATACCCCCAACCCCACCAACTACCCCTTTTATCCCCGCTTCAACGATTCTCACAAAATCGGAAGAATCACCCACAATGACAGACGACGAGGGGGATGAAAATGAAACATCCACTGAAGACCAATCAGAAGAATGATTTTAATTTTGTTTCATATATAACAACAAATCTCTTCTACATTTCCTGTCGCACAGAATCAACTAACACAAACATTACGACTCATCTAAACATTACGATAGATAACATTACGATATACAGGGGTGTTTGAGTGGCATGTACCACTTTTCAATTGGGTTATAACTTTGTGACCGTGGTGGTATGTGAAACGTAACTGCACTCGAAAGCTGCGTAAAATGTAGGGTTTTCGCAGATGGCGTCGTTGTGGCCTACAACATTTTTAACGGCATTTCTCGCATTTTCGACTTTTCCTTCAACTCGCGTTAGTTCTTTAACTCGCATTAACCTGTGACTCGCGTTAGATCTTTAACTCGCGCTAACCTTTAACTCGCGCTAGTTGGTTCGCGGCATAAGATGGCGCTACACTGTATACAGTACTGTATATTTGCAAGATAGCGGACACATTCAACAATTGTGTGGTGCTAAGTAATTCTCCCGTTGTTACACTATCATTTTCACATCGTTACGTCACTGTTTATTTATTAAACAACCTATTTACATAAAAAGTGGTAAATCAAACACCCTGTATAACATTACGATATACACAATTTTAACTGGTGAAAAAGTGATTTGAGTATGCAGGTGTGAGGTTCTGTCGTTTTTTAATGTGCCTTATAATGTAATTATGTGCCTTACTCTTTTTCTCTGAAGGTGGCTGAGAAATATGACTGAGTGATATGTTTCTTAATGACGGTAGTTCACAATGACAATATAGTATGAAAGTCACGTGATTGAAAAAAAATGTTGGCTATTGGTTGTGATAAAGGCTGTGAAAACACTGAAAGAAAACGAGTGCTTGTATTTTCGTATACACACTGTATAAAAAACGGAAAAGTACCCACTTACATGAGAGATAATAGAGTACCGATTTATAAACTTGCTTTTTTATTTAAGTATTTATACTTTTAAAAAAAATAATCATTAATATGTTTATTTGCTTTTATATACGTTTCATTCATCATCACACATGCAACAACGAATGATCCGATGAGTGAGTTATATACACTTTATATATACACATATACACGTATATCATATGTATTACTTATATCACATTTTGACGTGAAGTTTTATTCTACTTTCTTTTTTAACTTTTACTATTTTTATATATATACGAAATATTTTGGAGTTTATAACATTAAACATGTGTCAACACATACTCGTTTGTTTTCATAACAAATAACACACTGTTTTTACAAATTTAACTGAGGGTTATATATTATACAGAATTATACTGAGTGAGGCAAAAGTCTAGTCACAGCTAAATATCACGAAAACCATTGGTGGTGTGGAAAATTTCCATTGAACAACTGTAATGTATTTCGGTCATGGGCTATCTCATTACCGGAAGTGACCTTGGACGTAATTTTCAAGGTCATACAATTATTAACTTCTTTAATGTTCATTTCACACCCCACATGTGATTTATAAAGAAGAAGGTTATTCACGAAATCATGCCAACGCACGAAATAGATCGAAAATCGACTTGTAAACACGGAAGTTATAGGCGAAAGAATAACGGTGTTTTGGGAAAGCTAACTCAGTGGCAACTGTAACAACTTGGCTTACCTGACAATTGAGAAAGCGGAAAAGTGGTGAAAAAGGTGTGGTAAAATCTCTTAAACTGATGTATGTTTTAATGCATCAATCTAATAAGTGTTTCCAAAACTTTTCCACCTCTTTTTTACTAATACATGGTCAGGTAGGCTTTCTTCCTGTCACACCGTTATCTTTCGCTTGTAACTTCCGTTTTTACTGGTCAATTTTCGATTTGTTTGATGTGTTGGCATTATTTTGTGAATACCTTCATTTTTCTAAATCACATATGAGGTGTTGGATGCATATTGAAGAAATTAATAATTGGATGACCTGAAAATTACATCCAAGGTCACTTCCGGTAACGTCATTGGATATTCCATGGCATATATACATTACAATAGTTGTCAGAAATTTAATACCACTGATAGTTTTCAGTGGTATTACCACACATATTTATTGTTACCAGACTTGTTCCTTACCCTGTATATTATACAGAATTATATAAGTTACAGTACAATATTAAATTTTATACGGTATATATAACTATTATTTTTTTTGATATTTTTAGGACTAGATTCTCGCGTAGTAGTAATAACTACTAGGACCACCCCTTGGAAGTTAGGAAACTCGAATCGACTTGTCTTAAAAACAAACAAACAAACAATCAATCATTCATAATTAGCAATGTTATTACTCGTGCACAACATACATCATTAACATTGTTATTGATATTGTTTTTAGATAGTTTATTTAAATGTTAATTAAAACAGTAAATAAAATATTTTCAGTATTCTTGGAGTATTACTTTTGAGTCGCCATATAGTCCCAGTAGTGTAATAAATCGATAAACATTTTGTTCAAAATTGAACCGGGTTTTTCTGATTACTTAAAAGCTAGTTATTAACGATTGTCCATTTAACGAAATCCGGTTCAAATTTGAACTTCGTACATTAAATTGAGTCTTTAAAAACATTGTAAATTATAGAAAATGGGAATATTCTAACTTTAAGTTCTTTATATCAGGGACATTGCTGAAAAGCTTTTTTTAGTAAAAAATGTGTAGCATTTACATAACTTTATAATGTATAAAATGTAAAGCTGCTTACGTTACTACTTTTTAAATGTTACAAGTTATACAGAATCTTTTTTTTACCGTAAATAAAGTAAAGTAATATGAAACTACAAACTTTTGATATAAAATTTTAATAATTAATAACTTAATGTTTGCTTTTTGACTAAAATTTGAAACCACCTTAAAACTTTCTACAATTTTAAGAACCCACTTGAGTTGTTTAATTTTTCCTTGGAGAACGTCTTAACAACATTGTGTTAAATTTTCACGTGCCGAAAATTCAACTCCACTTGATTGGATTTTGTGAATTTACATAAAATTAATAAGTGGAGTTAAATTTTCAGCACGTTAAATTTTAACACAGTACTCGCAAATAAATACTGTATCAATGATTATTTTTAAAAAAAAATTATAGACACTGGGCTCCCTAACAGTAGACTCTTCGAACTTCATCGGAGAAGGTTAAAAGCCAGCATCCAATCAATGTTGATAAATTGGTCACGTGTCGGAGATTTATGAAGAAACATGAAATGTTCATATGTTCAAAAAATGATGACGAAATATCGGAGAATTTATTAATTAAAAAAAATTATTTTCGTAGTCTACTGTTTGTTGTTGATTTAGCAAGCCGGGTTTTACATCTTCCCGGAATTTCACATCACAGCTCCGCAGAAATTCAGCTATTTTGTGTGTGAACTCGAAACCTTTACATTATTTTAAGAAATAATTTTTTGAAATGAATTTCAAAATTTACTGAAATGTGTCTTTATTAATTATGTGTGAATGATAGTTTATCTATATTGTTGACTTTCTGAAACAAAATTATTTGTAGCTGTCGACTGTAATTTAATCCAACATGGCGGTAATGTGTTTATCCTAAGCCAACATAAACTTCCGAAGTTTATGTTGGCTTAGGTGCGACAATCTTTTCGAAATTTTATAATTTTTTCGCTGATTGGCTGATTAGATTTCCATTCATAAATCCTCGATATTTCTTCATTAACTTCAGAACATGTGATCATTATTTCGATGTTGTCTCATAAATCTCAGGCACGTGACCAACTGATCTAATTTTATCAACATTGATTGGATCTTGGATTTTAATCAATTTCGAAGTTTTAACCTACTTCGAAGCAACTGTAAGGAGAGATACATTCATGATTCCCATGATGCTTTGCATTTTTTACTTGGTGATTGCAACTGGCGCGGACTGGAAACAAATTTTGAATCAACAAAGCCGTGGTTTGACTTAAAGGTAAGACATACATCATTTCGTTGCTCAATTATAATTACATTCGATTAGTATTTGTGAGACTTGTCCATTCTGTAATAGGTATAAATAGAAAAGAAATTAAACATTAATGTACGGTATTGATTTACAATCACGATTACTGACAGGAAAGTGACTATTAATTGCAGTACTTGTGTCTTAACCTACAACCACATATCGTTAGTTAAAAGACAATGATATATAAATTTACGATTAACAACAACATCAGTTGTCATTGGTGTTTTAATTTTAACTAACTTAAATAGGTATCTAAGTTAGTCAAACAAAACAACAACTTTATGCCACTCCCGTGACAGTCAGTAGCTCTACCATAGCCTACAAAAGGGATTTTTTTTAACAGATTAGAATAGGAAAAAAAAAGAAATCGTACATTTAATACGTATTTGTATTTGTTTTCTTCCTTAACCTAACCTGCAAAGTAAACCCATAACCAAGTACAAGCAACAATAGAGTGGTGAACGTTTAATCAAAAAGTATTAAACGTCAGGTGGTGGGCAAATTGCCTGTTTTTGTTACTAAATACATTGGTTATGTGTGTTATTATTTTGTTTTAATAAATCAACAAGACGAACAAAGAATCAAACAATAAAATAAATAAAATACTAGCTGTGGAAAGCCAGTGCTTTGCACGGGAAAGTCACGTACGGGAACTATATGGTTTGTAGGCATCATTTTGTTTAGATTTATGCAACATTTGCTTAAACTCATGGTACTTCGCAACATTCGTTCGTATTTTTAATATTTTCAACCAACAAATGAACTCGACGAATTGGAATGATGACGAATTGGAACCATGACGTCACTAACGATGACGTTATGGTCATGGTCGAATACAACTCGAATGATAGACAACCATCCAAAATAAAAAGGTCGAGTTATGATGGAAAGTTAATCTACCAATTCCGCTAAAATTCAGAATTTTAAGTAGCCTATAAAGCTTATTCATGGACATTTTTTATACTTGGCAGCCATGTTTGTTGTCGTTGAAACGAAAACGGACCACTCGGCGCATACGCCAGAATTTGCCAAATATTATACTTGGCGTAGCTTGGCAGCCATGTTTGTTGTTGTTGAAACGAAAACAGACCACTCGGCGCATGCGCCAGACGTACCACATCCGGTCGTTCGGCAAATTACTATAAATAATAGCCTATCTGTCATAGACGCTCAGTAGCTGGCCAACGCTTAGCAACGCTTAGCAACGCTTACCAACGCTTACCAACGCTCGACCGGATGCTGGATGCTGTTCGACCGATTCGTTCCCGATTCGAGCCGAATTTGGCTCGAATTTTATTCTGTTGCCAAGATAAAAATTTGAAAACATGTTGTAAAGAAACATTGATGTGTCATCGAGTCTCGAAAAAGGAGATTTGAATCAAAGTGTCTGTGATTGCTTTGTGACAGCACTAAATCACCAGCGTTAAATGACCAGTGTTTACGTTTTTGGGCAGCCATGTTTGATCATCCACAAATTACGTCATGACTACATTTTTGGGCAGCCATGTTTAAGAGCGAAAATTTATCATTCACAAATTACGTCATGAATACGTTTTTTCGAAATAGTAGGAGCATTCGAAATAAATTCGAAATTTTCGAAAATAAATTCGAAATAAATTCGAAATAAATATAAATAAAATAAATATATAAAAAAGATAAAATATATGAAATATATAAAATATATAAATATGTAGAAATATAAAATATATAAAATAAATTCGAAAAAAAAATAAATTATTCTATAAATTCGAAATAAATTCAAATTAGAAAAATAAATAAATTAGAAAAATAATATTAGAAAATAATAAATTATTTATTATTTTATCAGTTGTAATAACAACTGTCGGTAATCTACCAACAATCGTCAACTTCTGTCGCAATTCTACCAACATTGCTTTTTGGCATAATGAGCACTTTCAGTTCAACGGTAGCTTACTTTAAAACACGATTTTATTTTATGTTTTAAAATAATAACAATACCTTTATAGAATGGAATAACTTAACATACAAGATAAGAAAATTAGTCAATATTACCCATCTTAATTCTTACAAAATTTTGATAAACAACTGTTACAATACCTTAACTTCTTAGATTAACTATCACAATTTATTGGACAAACAATTCTTGACCTTTTAATATTTTGTCTCGTTTTGAATCTTTTATTGTATACTAATGTTTGTAATTTGTTTAATGAATGTCAATTTTATTGTAATTTACCTGTTTTAATATGGTTTGTAGTGCCTGTATTTGTTCGACACCTTGCTGTCCTTGGTTCCCATTGGACTGTTAAATAAATTCATGTATTCATTCATTCAATCTAATTCGCATAAATCGAAATTCGCATTTATTTAAATTCTCACATAGGGAAACTAAGTACTTGTTTATAATGAGTTTGGAGGATGATTTGGCAATAAAGGCGTATTAAAAGTGCAGACTACAGTAGGCGGTGTTTATGTTGTTGAAACTACGTTGAAACTGAGATGTTCCCGCAGCAAACTTGATGTTCACAAACTTGATGATAATAAAAAGGTCGCTACTACTGTGCATTGCTCATCATCTCATGGATATATAATCTATACTGGATTGCGGACTCCGTCCAACCGTCAAAGTCGGCAAACTACAAAGGAGCCAAGTAGCACTCATGGATGACGTCACTGGCCGTGGAGGATGGTTCACAATGACGTCACACCCTTTGCTCGCCATCTCCTGAAAATGATGTAACTGCTAAACATCCAATG
>JAQIWH010003811.1:0-18721 GCA_034695005.1 Cryptops parisi
GTTTCAGTTGCTGTGTGATCAGTGGTCACACAGTGATCACCTAGCTCACCCCTTGACTGCCTCAAGCTAATTCTGTGCCAGCTTATGTGAAATGGAGTATAGTACGTATACGTATGTATAGTATACGTATACGTAACCTACAAATTAGACCTCACTAATCCGGAATTCACTAGTCTAGCAGCAGCTTCGGTAGTTAGGGATGTGTAATCTACAGTACAATTTACAATGATACTTTGGTTCATAATTGTTAAATTTACAGTAAAATTAACAGTGATTACTTTAGTTCATAGTTTTTCAATTTGCCGATTATTTTGTCAATTTTCCCCCCAGCTTCACTGGTTCGAAAAATCCGCTAATCCGACCACTTACTATAGTATTTTACATTACATATAGTACGTATGTATAGTTCTACAGTACGTATGTATAATTTTATAGTACATTATAGTACTATGTATAGTACTGTAGTACGTATTATAGTACGTACGTATAGTATTATATATAATACGCATAATGCACAAAGATACATATAGTAGGCCGACATACGTCTGTTTGAATGTAGGCCTACTCTTTTTTCAAAAATATATTAAAAAATGATAAGATTTTTATCGCCAAGTTTATGCAAAAAAGTACGTTTACTGTGCATCAGGTTATAGAGTTTAGCTCAAAATCAAATTTTTTAATGTAAAATAGCTAAAAATTAAATATAAAACAGCGTTATATCGAAAATAAAAAGTTTTATCAAACAGCGTATCACCGAAGGATAACTATACATGCGAAACTGATACAACCAAATAGCCCTATAAAAACAACCAATTACTCTTTTTACTGTAGTACATTACCATATAAATACAACTTCGTTTACTACGCATAAACCATTGAATTATAGCATTTAGCAAACAAACAAAATCGAAATTTTAAAGCGTAAAACTGCTATTAAACATAAAATAAAACCATAGAATAAAAGCGCTAATCAAACATTGCAAAACCGAGAATTGTATGGATTACTACTTTGTGCAATCCATACTTGCAATCAAATACCTCACCCGATTAAAAACAAAAACCATCAATCATTTCCGCAGCTTATTTACTACCAGATAAATGGAACTTCATCAGCACCCGTTAACTTGTTTGTTGAAAAACTTTTTTTTGTGTGTAAGAAACAAGAAGAAAAGCCCCGTGTAAAGGCATCAAACTCCATTTGGCAGTTGCTGGTTGACCTCTGGTCATTGATTAGCCAAGTGGTCACAGTGGTGGGAAAGTGGCTTTCGACATTAAACTTGCATCGACCCTGAAAGGGTGGAGTAATTATGCCCTGTCGTTATCCATTTAATGTCCTCCCACGAGATTCACGCATTGTCTGCGGTTACTCGTTTCAAACGCGTTTTCGCACTAACCCATATCTCAACAGAGCAAAAAAAAATGTTTTTTAAAATATTTTTAGTCCAAAACACATTTCAAAATTTAGCATTTTAAATCCAACAATCCTTTTATCTCAACGACAACGTCTTTCATGGTAATGCAATTTGCGTGGAACTAACAAAACAACAACCTATAAAACTTTTAATGTCACGTAATTATCAGCATTGCTAAATTGTCAAACTATAAAGAACTTCGGCAAGTGATAAATTTTAACATAATATTCTGTGTAACTCGAATTTCATTGAATTCACGATTTAATGAAATTCGTACTTTCTAAACGCTTTATATAGACTTTACTTGTGAGTTTGTGAGTGAGCTGGAAAATAAACGTATATGCCATGTACAAACGTTTATGATAACATTATGGTCCAATGGATTAAAAATCGCATAAAGTGAAAACCGTTTAAATAAAAAACCGCATAAGTCCAATGTGACAAAAATCTCACAAATCGAATAAAAATTGCAAAACTTGAAAAAATGGATTTACTCGAAACTCGCATTAATCTAAATTCGCATAAATAAAAATTAAAATAAATTGAAATTCGAATAAATTAAAATTCTCATAAATTGAAAGTTGCAGAAATCGAAAATGGAATTCGCACAAATCGAATATCGAATTACTCAAAAATTGCATAATCTAACTTTGCATAACGCAAAACTATGTATAAAGCGTATTTATTTTTAAAAAGCATTTTCTAATGTACTTTAAAGATTCCTTTGTAGTTATTTTATTTATTTATTTTTTATTTCAACAGTCCAACTGGGACCAAAACACTATGATAGGAAATCCCATCAATAATGGATTGAATACAGAATAAGTGAAGCAAATAGCAAAACAATACAAGTTGTATAGCAATAAAGTAGCTTACTACAGTAGCTTAAGTAGTAACTACAGTTTGTTTGTAAAAATTAATGACAAATCTAGGTTGGCTTTTTTGCAATGCTTTGTAGTATAATTGGAAGTGCTTCCCTTTACAGTCATTGCAAATACAGGGTAACTTCATATTCTAGTGAATTTATAAATCCCCTTAAACTAAAACAAATAACCAGCATGGTTCGTGCGGCTTTTCAAGAAATTCTTTCTTTTAACAAAGTGGCATTTTTTTCTCTAAAAAATATGAAGCTGAAGATTAAAATTTTATTCAATCAATTTCCATAATTTAATTATAAGTACTTTATGGACACCCTGTATTTGCAGTGGATGAATAAGTGAAATATTTCCAATTAAACTACAAATCATTGCAAGTAAACCAACAAAAAACAATGAAACCTCTATGAAGCGACCACCATGAAGAAGTGATCTTTCAGATACGTAATAGAAGAAGCAGAAACAATAGATTTAAAATAAATTAAGTATAAATAAATAAAAAATTTGAACATTTTATTTTAGTTTTAGGATATACATGAGTGAATGCGAAGAAAATGTTATAACTAAATACAGTAGTAGTAATGTAATAATTGTACTGTGCAGGACTATAAATGATTGATTACTGTACAGTACATGTAATAAACAAATACAGCACTGTAATTGAATACAGTAATTACTGTATTCAAAATTCCGCAATTTGCACATTTGACGTTTTCTTAAGAAATGGAACGATCTTAAATTATTTCAAATTTGACACGTTATTTTCCAAAATATCCATTCCGTAAAGTGTAGTTGCAAGAAATAATTATGGTCACTGGGTTGGTTCTTATTTTTAAGTTTTGAAAACATAGATGGGACATGTCCTGTATTTGTTCCATTATGGAAAAAAAGTAATTTGGATGAAATTAGGTTAGTTTTGAACATTATTTAAGGGTCGCTAACAAGATCTAAAAAATCGTGTGTTAATGCTATGTAAATCAATATAACTTCAACCCAATATTTCAAACTATGGAAGCAACTTCTAAATATCATCTAAAATGGGTCAAATTTTGGAAATAATACTTTTCTGAATATGAGAACAAGGTATCCCTATTCAAAATTAAACTTTTATTTTCTCCTTCCTATGTGTCGAACCAATGTTTCTAACTCTGAAAGCGACCTTTAAATTCCATCTGAGATTCACCAAATAGTACTTTTTGTTAAATAATGGAACAAGATAGTCTTTTATAGAGACAGTGTCCTGACTCAATATAAAACTTTTGTTTTCATCCCCATTATAAGAATCACCCTAATGGACACACTGTGAATAAATTAAGAAAAGTTTCACTTCCAGTTATACTACAGAGCTTTACAACAAAGCCAACCTACGTTGCTTTTGTTTGGAATGTCGTGTTTTGCAAACCATATTTCTATTAACAAAATGACATTTTCTCCTCAACAAAGTCATTAAACCCACAATTTAAATGTCATTCTCAGTCATTTCCTGTTCAAATTTTATGTTCATGACACTTTTACACGAAAAAAAGAAGAAGAAGAAAGCAAGAAACAATTCTTCGCAGGTCGACATAGACAGCCATTGGCTGCGAGCAATGTTCCAGGCAATACGCGCGTCGTTTCGTTTCTTCTATCATTTGATCATCAAAAGATCAACGTTTGTCACTACCGTGTCTGTCTCTAGGAGCTTAAGGAACGAATTCACTCCGATTTCTCGACCTCAAAAAAAAGTAAGAAAGAAGAAAAAAAAGACAAAAGAAAGAGGGTAAGAAAAAGAAAAAAGATCACCACTCGCAACACATTCTGTTGCCTGACCTCGGGAGAAGAAAGCTTTATGGCAACTCGGAGAAACCACGACGGAATGGAGCCGACACGTCTTTAACAGACTCGAACCATCCATCACAAGACTCGAAAAGAGAGGATAGAGAAAGAGAGAGAAAAGACAGAGACATTGCAAAACCCGTTTGGCCCAATGGAGCGACAGTCGTTAAAGAGAGGCGCAGAAGCAGACGACACGAGGAAAACGGAAGTTCACGCGCCGTCACTCCTTGTTCCCTTTACTACTCCCACATCACTCCCCCCACCCTCGTTTTCCCTCCTTCATTGCCACCCCACGAATCGCATAAACGCTCATCCATAACCACCACCACCGCCAATTGGAGTAGAGTACTTGTCGCACGTTGTGAATCACGTTCCCGGTGGTGAAGATAGTGATCGGTTGGGATTCGCTATGTCCTATTCTAACGAGCAAGCAACCCATCATCGATGATAGCGACAACCATTTTCAACCTCCTCACACGCTACAAAACTAAGAGCAAGATAGATAACTGGAAGAAGAAGAAAAAAACCAACTAGGAAGAACCGAGCAAGATTTTGTGATTTAACATCCCAACAACAAAACTAGACTAAGTGGAACTTAGATTTGTGTTGCTGATATTTCTTACTAAGCTATGATCGTGAGACACCTTCACTTTTCAACACTCGAGTTGACAATTCACGATAAGCTAAAAATCTGTTAGCAGATTCTATCATTTTGATCTAAAGCTTTAAACGTGACTGACCTACAGGTATGTATTAAAAATGTGTGAAACTCGCATATTATACGTACAGTATAAGTATAAATGTAAAGCCTACTAGTTTTTTTCACAAAAAATGTATTTGTTAACTAACCTAACAAACTTAACTATCCTAACTAAACATCTTAACTGAGCCAAACATTTTTTATATGTTAAAAATGTTATTTCACATTTTGCTAAAAGCGACTAGGCATACGATGCTTAGGCATTTTATACAATGTTTAGGTTTCCTATAAAATGCTGAACAGATGTACAAAGTACAGTAATAATATTAACCTAATATAATTTTCTTGAAAGAATAGCAAATCACTAGTTAATACAAAACGAGTATACAAGTTGATACAAAACGTAACTTGTTTTCATATTCCTTTGGTGCACATCAAAATTAATTTTACCCGTAATTCAAGGGCCTGGTGTAAAATGATGTTAAGTAACGTTTTTACGATTTCCAGGAAACACGTTTAAAGATTTGAAATTGCTTTCTATAGACTACTTCACACTTTTTGCACTAATATTCTTGCAAATGAATCAATTTTATTATTTTTTTTAAAGGGTTTTTTTCGTATTTTCTGAAAATTTGCCTCAGTGGACTTAAGCCCATTTAAAAAAAAACGATTCAAACGTTGTTGTTTTGCTCAAAATTATGAATCAGAAAGATAGAATTGCACCTGACACATTAAAAAATGCTTCTAGATAATTTTTTACTATAATGTTACTTATCACCCTTTTACACTCCCCTAGGCCCTTCAATTATACCACATTCCTCTGAACATGATAAAAATAAAATTTATACTATGATTTCATCAATTATTTCAAGATCTTATGTCTCAAAATGTTATGTGTGACAAAGAATAAAAACTACACGAGTACGACTGTTCAAACGGCAAAACTATATTCTGTTGGACATTGGAACGATAATCATGAAGACAGAATTTTGTCATTACCACGACCTTAATAACCCTTGTTCTTATGTCGCAATTGTTTTTATTTCCAACTTGGTGGATTAGTTGAATGAAAACTTTGTGTCAACGGGGAGTCGAGCTTCACAATCCTAGGACTTCCTACTATAACTCACTCTGGAATAGTCTCATTCTTATTTCTTTTTTCAAGAACACAGGCGTCAACTGCGTCGTGTTATGGTTTCGGACTACACAACATACAACGTATACTGTTAGTGGATGATGATGTACTTACAACAGTACTACTGCGCTACTAAACTTTATTTTTAAAAAACAAAAAACAACCTACATTTCTATTTATATTAAAAAAAATGGTACGGTACCCTACTATCCCCCCACCAAAAATAAAAATGAAAGAACTCTCCAACGAGTAACAATGGTGAGAAGAGAATTACGAGCGCATTAGCTAGTACGAAATTGCCTTAAAAGATAAATGTGTCCATAAAAAGTTTTATGGCATGCTAGCTGATAATGAAGCGTGGACAGAAAAGAAAATGCAAACAGTGTCAGGCATATATAAGTGAGTTTTCTCCTCTTACAAAAATAATAAAATACCAAAAAAAAATTTGTATACAGAAAATAAAAAAGATGAATAGCTTACACGCTTCATCAACGCATGTTACGACTTATTTTTTGACAACGCAACAAGATCAAACCAAAAAAAAAAAAATAAATTGTGAAAATAATAGGAAACGATTTTTTTAGCATCCAACGAATGTTCACAGAAAGTGTAGATAGAATGTCTTATGAACACCCGCACAAAAGAATGGACTAAAAGTCGACCTCATCTTTGAACTTTCTTGGCTTCTTTCCTATTTAATCAATGTCGGTGGGAATAACCTTTGGTGCTCGAGGGCTACATTCCATTCATTCTTTGGCTACTATGTTTCTCGTTGCCACTTTCTAAAGCTCTCTTATTACGTGACTCTGTTACAAAAGCTTCGGGATCGATCCCGTCGTACGGATGCTGCCAAGATTATTGATATCACCGATTCGTCGTGAAAAGGGAGTATTAAAGACGAAACACATCGGTGGAATCGAAGCAACCTTTACGATTGACCTTAATACCGTTTCCTGTGATCCGATTTGAAACCATTTCAACCATACAGACAACACTTCCAAGTACGACGTCGTATTGATGAAACTTTCCAGCCTATGACGTCAAACAGCTTTAGGCGGGAAATTTGAATTCATACAAACCGTTGAATATGTTTCTTGATGAATTACACTATAAAATTACTTTGGAAAATGTGGTTTAAGTCCAAACTTTAGAAGAAAAGTTACCCTACAAATAAGAAAAAAAATGATTTCCATCATCTAGATTACTGGCGTCACTATTGCAAAACTTTCACATCTATGACGTCAAATAATTTTCGCGGGAAACTCAAAATCGAAATCTGTTGTTTTTAAAAGCCACATGACACACGCAATTTTTGATGTGGCAAGTCTGGGCAAGTGAAGCAATTTGTAGACAACTGTGTCGTCAGCTTTTTGTCATTGGTTGGGAATGAAGCTAAATTCAAGATACTGGACCGAAAACATGCCGAATTCAGTGTACTGTAAATAGTTTGTATTTGAAAGATTCATTGTTCTGGTTAATTTAAAGATTGATTGAAAACTAACAGACTCCAGTGCAAAATGTACATTTTCAACCTACTGAACCGAAAACAAGTCAAACTGAGAGTGAATAGCTTGTTTTTAAAAGACTCATTGTCACGGTTGTCATCAAATTGCCCGAGCTGCCATACCTAAAATTGTATATAACTCATACCCAAAAATTGCACAGGTGTGACAGAAAAGCTTTAGAAAATTATGAAATAACTTTATAATATACAGATTTTAGTAAAAATACTAATGGTGAGGAAAACTAAGATTGCAAACTGTTAGGTTCTAAAAAAAACAAAAAATTTTTATGATTTAATAAAAATTGAACTTTTATTTAATACTAACAAAAACAAAAATAACCAATTTCCGAGTCGTTTGAGTGTAGTAATGAACGTTTAGAAAGATGAAGTTTAAAGATTTCTTTGTGGAATCGTTTCATCGAAATGATAGCTGTTTCACAAAGTAAATTACAATAAGCGGTGTTCGTTGTGTATGTTTTATATATATATAGGTTATATGCATTGATTTATGGTTTTTCTTCTTCGTCCCTATCATCATCATTTAATATATATAAAAAAACACTCAGAGAATAGCTTTCTTCTCCTTTTTAATCTGATTATGGAAAATTCATTGCGGTCAAATGACTTATGTCTCTGCACCTTGTCCATGAATCAAAGTCCTCCTACTTTTTCCCACTGTTTTTTTATCTCTCCAGACTAATGAATTTTCAACACAATTCCAGAATTATTTTAACATGGTATAAAAAAAAAAGAAAAGAAACTATTTTCAAGCTGACAAAACAAAAGAAAAAAAAATATGACGAAAAACCTACATAGAATAAAATAAAAACCACCCAGCCTTAAAACTGTTGAGTAATGAGACCAAGGATGAGTTTTAATGGTGTGTGAGGAAAGATGATTTATGAGGACTTGGGATTTCCCCCGTGTTTATGTATAGCAAAGGGCAGAATGGTGATTATTTCTTGGGAGGTTTCAAATTCATATTCACTATTCCTAAGAGATAGGAAAGAAGAAGAAAAGAGGGGTTTTGGAGAAGAGTTGGGGGGGGGGGAAGGCTTAATTGCGTTTTCGGAGGTTATCGACCTAAATAGAAAGTAAAGAGAAATTCGAAAGGGAACATTTCCCACCCTAGGTGGGGATTCATCAACGAATGAATAAAATAAGCAGGAAGAAGAAAAAAAATATTGTATAAAAGAAGCTGGACCACTGCCAAGAAATCAATAACTGAAATTGTAAAACTTCCATTCCGATTCGTTGAAAACTTGATTTCTTTTTCCTCGTCCCCGAAAAATTTTCTCGTCCCCAATTTTTCGCCTTTAATACATACACTCAACGCCATTTTTAACGCCTTCTAATCGATTTTTTTTCATAAAAAATATAAAAAAATAAACAAATAAAAGTGGAAAAGGTTACACAAATGTCCAACTTTCTCGACCACGACTCAAGAAGTAACAAGAAAAAAAAATAAAAACCAACCAAACAACACCACAACGACACACACGTTCTTAATGGTTCAATCGTGTGGAAAGTAAATGACCGACGAGGTCCAAAATGGAAAATTCCTGCCAAACGACACCACCAAACATCCAACGTGTGAACTTCTGTGTGAACTTAAAAGTCATTTTCGACTCAAGACAACTCTTTTTTTTTTTTAGATATATATATTTCTTCCCATTTTCTTCCATCGACCAGATTGTTTTATGTGAACAGCAGTTCATCGATTTTTCACCTTTTTTTTCTACTATAATCTCACATAACATCTGTTACACCCTACTTTTTTTCACCTCGTTTTTTCATCTACACCACCAAAAACCCTCCACTACTTTTATATTCATTTTCACATTAAACACTTTATCACGTCGATTCAACCAAACTATGATACAACACAATGGTCATAAATTATGTTGCATTTAATTAACGTCAAGATTATACGGTCTACATCATTTCGTATACAGGTAGTTCACTACGTTACGCGAATTTACGTTCGAAGAAAATGTTTGTATATGGCCCATGGAACATCTGCATAAAAATTATATATATTTGAGTTATCCATTTTGTGGTAAAAAATATTATATTCATCTGTACTGGTAGAAATAAAAAATTTTCGCTAATATGCGATTTTGATTGGTTACTTTACCTAATTGAGCCTCTGATATGCACCAGAACTATAGTAAATGGCCCAAGAATGGTATACACTGGTTCAGTTAGCTTAGATTGCATCTCATATTAGCGAATTTTATTTTTCATCTTCAGTACAGATACATATATTATTTTTTTCACAAAATGGAAACCTAAAAATAAACAGCATAGCTTTTATGCAGAAGCTAGTAAATAGCCGGTCAAAAATGACGAAAAAAAATTTTTTTTTGTTTTTATTACGCAATTCATTGTTTCAAATCATGTTGCTTCTCAACATTCGTTATTCATTGTTTTAACTTATATTGTTTCGCAAATTTATATTTATTCATTACATTTAGAGTATCGATTTTAGTATTTTCACACACGGTGGCGTTTCCATAGCTAGTGAAAGAAGCGCTCTAGTCTTTTATAATTCTAACTAATAAATAGCCCGTCAAAAATGACAAAAAGTTATTTATTCATTTAACTCATATTGCTTAGCAATATTCGTTACAGTTAAAGTATCGATTTCGGTATGAATTTTGGCATTTTCACACATGGTGAGGTGGCGCTAGTGAAAAAAACAGTGACATTACCACACAGTGGAAGTTTCTAGAAGATTCTACAGGGTTCTAGAATTCTTTCTTTATGCCTAGGTGCAAAAAAAAGAACCACGTGATGTTTTTTCTCCAATGGCTATAACTGATGAAGAGGAGTAGTAAGAAGAGGAAGGTCGTGCTCTTTTATTAGATAGGATATTATGAAATTATAATATCGCAATGTAAGATTATAATGATAGACCCCCCCTCATAAGCCATATATTACTAAAACCCACCCAAACTTAAATAAACTACAAAAAACAAATCTAGCGTGAAATCGCATAACAGCGAAATTTCCTCATGTATAATAAACATTTGAAAGAATGTTTTCCGTCGCATGATACCAAACTCGTATCAATTTGAAACTCTGCATGTAACACAATAAATACTACTAAGTCTTGATCTGATACCTTGTGTATTCAAAACCTGCAATACTCGTCTTAAATTTCACTGTTAGCAGATTTTCTTTTAACATTACAAACAATATCATACATTTAAACTTGCGTCAATTCAACAAGACTTCTTTTTTTTAGAGTCATCTCACTTTCTTCGTGTTCGATTCCCATTCAACAAAGAATCACGGCAATAGAATAAAATTTACATATAGAGAGTTCGAATAAAAATGAGATAAAAAAAACACAAGCAAAAAAAAAACCCACTCAAAGTACGTATCCTTCGAATTCAAAAAGCAGAACCCTATGAAAATCAGAATCCGAAAAAACACACGTGGGAACTGTTTTATTCCAAGCTGGGAATTTATGGAACTATAAAAAAAAAAGGATACGAACACTGTTCGTATTATTACCTCAGATTTATTTTCCTAGTTTATTTTTCATATATAAATATATAAAAAAAAATTCTCGTTACGAGATTTTTTACCTTATCTTTAGCCATTTTGATACATTACCTACATTTCATTTGGAGAAAAAAATCAATATACAGATAACCGTTTTACGCAAGAGACGCATTATGAAATTCGCATAAAACGAATTTTTTTTTTTTTGCGTTACACGGGGATGCCCTTCTTTTTACGTTTTCCGATTATTGAGATTGCTTTTTATTGATTTTTATTGTTGTTTTATGTGTGCTTGATATAACATATTAATAATAATAATAACCCAGAATTGATGAATGTGCGTGTTATAAACGTTTTACCATAATTGTAAATCCGGTCACTGGATGGATTTCGTTGGTTGTAAAATACAAATATGTTGGTTTGGCAGTTATGAATTTAAACTTTGTGATGCATTACTAACCCGAAACTTCTATCTCAAGCTCCTCCCACCTCGCGCTACAAGTACATTGTAATAAGCTTATTTATCTTATGTGATATATAATTTTAAAAATTATTTTTAAAAAATCACAAAACTCATCTGTACGATGATTTATGTCATCAGAAAACGCGACAAGAAAACTGCATAAAAACGAATCAGGAAATCGGAACCATGTGAAATGGGGATTACAAATGCTACTAGATTAGAACTGGTTTTATTTTTAAAGATAAAACACTCACATTAATACCAAAATTTGTTGTGTAAATGCCGAATGTACACAGACCAGAATACCAGAAATACCAGCTATAAGATTCTAGAAATAAGATACACAAATAGGAACAATTTACTTGTAGAACCTTGTTCCACGGTAACCATAACGATCGGCATTTAGTTTCTATATATACGAAACAAAATCACAAAAAAGAAATGACACAATCCCCATTATGTCCAAATCGAACAAAAACAAAACAACAAGCTGTTTTTCTAACCTGGCGTTTTGCACTTTGGCTATGAGTCTTTAAATCACTGAAACCATGGTTACAACTGTTCATAAAGCTCTTTGTCTCATTTTCTTTTTAAAGCACTGCCAACTTGATATTCAAAACCCTTCCTTGGTGTGAAAAACAGATGACACTGTCTTGCTAGCAGCGAAAGAAAAAAAGTAACACCCCTATTTGATATTCAGTCGAGGTTTTCAAATTTACATGAAAAGACTATATTCACCTCAAAGTCTTGCACAGACGTCGACGTCGACACTAGGGCGTTTATGGATTGACAAAAATTACACACCACCTATTAACGACACCCTCAATTTCCTTAATGAAAAAACGGATTTATTCCAAAAACCAAAAGTTGTCTCGTTAATCACACCGGATTTTCGACCGATTTAACACGGGGGCCTTTCGTTTTAAAACACAAACCCTCGACTTCCGCATTTCCACTTTTAGTGGTCTCTTGGCGAAATCCGGCTTTCTACTGGAACCAGAAGCGGAAGCGGTTTAGGCATTCCCGGAATGTCTGTCTTGTTCGTTGCCACGAGTCACTCTTTGAGATCACCCTATACCCTCCCCCCTCTTTTGACTTTCGAGACAAAAGCGGACGAAAAGAAGAGAATAAAAATCCGCTCTTAATTACAAGCGCATGATAAAGCTTGTCTTTGATGGGTGGTAAATGAACTGTGTAGAGAACTACGTTGTTATAAGGGGTGTTATGAGGGATAACTAGACAGTCTTCCCTCTTTAATCCGCAAGACCGCTTTAAGGATTTCTCCAAACGGAAAAAAAAGAAGGGGGGGGGAGAATTCAACTACCACTTATATGGTTCTACCAGCATGTCGTTAGATTTCTTCTTCACTGATGCCAGTCGTTACGATTCATTTAATGCCAAAAGCGTATTACAGCAACAGCGGGATAATAAGCTCGTAACTCACCAATTTCGGTTTCTTTTATTTTATTTTCTCTTGTAGTGAAAACAACAACAACAACGACAATGTTGGATGTATACGGTTCCTTTCCTCATCCGCACCAACAGAAAGGTCGTCGTTCCAGGCGGTGGTTGGTACACCGACTTGGTTAAGACCACTACTTGTTTTGGGAGGGTTAAACCCTCACCCTCCATGGCCATCCTGTCATCATGCTGTTGCTGGAGATCCGTAAGGAGAGGCAGTTTTGCCAGTGCTTTCTACACACTCGTAAGTCTCACTCATTATACTGTATAGTATTGTAGTAAAATACACAAGGTGGAAACGGAAAAAGTGTCACAGAGCGATTTTTCATGAACCGTTTAATCTAGACCGAAACTAAAAGCATTACACGAACGCTCAGTTAAATATCTTTCCACTGATATATTATAATACTATGCTATGGCTTTCATAGTTTTTCCGCGCGAAAAGTTAGTAATGTTAGTAATTCTATTTTCCATTTCTGCAATTTTCTGTGATGTTGCCCGGTTTTTGTTACATTAGACTAACGCGGTTCTTACATTATGCAATTTTTGGTGCATTGGACTATAACATTATACATCATCCTAAACTATAGATGACCAGTATACGTTCAATCCCGGCTCACTCACTCACCAACTCGATCAATCACAAGTGAAGCTAATAAATACAAATGAAGAGTATAATAAAATGCATTTGATTTCTTAATATAGCGTCCCTTTACCAAGGGACTTATGACGGTTAAGGATAATTTCCTTAACAATGCAATTTCCTGATATTTTGTATCAACTTTTAAGGGAATTTCATTTTTCCTTATTTCATAATGAACCTTGGTCTTTCTAACCAGCGTTTCGGTTATCTTGTATAACGACGGATTACATAATGCAATAATCTAATTGAAGTCGACTATCGAAGATAAGTTACATAAATATTTCTATTTTTTGTAACATATTTTTATCAACTGAATATACGTACATAGAAAACAGAATCAACCTAACAAACATGCGACGTTTTAGACTCTCTGTATGGCCATTAAAATATCTTTGATGAATCTGCAATAATCGATTTTCTCCCATCTAACACCATACTTCAATCAAACACGCATTATTCAATTCAATAGCTAAATGACAGTTTGATGGCAACACACGTGAATCCCAAAATTGGAAGTCTCTTTTTTATATTTTATCTACTATAAATGCTAAACGAGTTGATAACCAACAAAAAAAAGTATCGATCATCAGTTGGAAATGTTATACCTTGAAAACCACCTTTTTGAAGAATCCTTTAATCCTATATCCATTAAGGTACAATCGCAAAATCCCATTGATCTATTTTTTTTTCATAGTTGATACAAGGGATCTGAACTTTCTGGGTTCTAACCCACATCCGAACTTTTTGGGTTTTTTCATTTTTCTTTCTCACTCGAGTCTGGAACATTACTCTAATCATTTAGAACCTTCCAACAAAAATAAAACTGATGAAGAAAGTAGCGGTAGCAATAGAAAGTAGTTGGTAGTAGTAGTAGAAAAAAAAATTTCTACCCCAGGAAAGATTCTTCCGCTGATGAAAAGCTAATTAATCTGGCCTTAAGTTTTTACCAAAAAAAAAAGGGAGGGGGGGGGTAAAAAAAAGTTGCATCAACGAAGATGTATGGCCATCCGTTTAAATTAATGCGAAGAAAATCCCCAATTTAGCTTGAAAAACGTACACTTTTTTTTTTTAAACTCATGGGATGGGAAAAAAGAAAAACAAATCAATCCTTGAATAAAATGAGAGTGGAACTCTTAATTAAGCCATCCTAACCATAATGTAAAAAAATAAGGTGAAAAAAATATTCATCCTAAACATTACATTAAACCCTTAAGTGTGTTCGTTTTTCTTTGTCTTCTTTGAGGAAGTAACAATTAAGAGCCTACAAGAAAAACGAAAACAAACAACAAAAAAGTTAAAGGGTTTACAACAGTTTGTTTTTTTGATTGTCTTATTTTTTTCTGTATACTTGTCTTCGAAAGGTTACACGAACATGTAACATCTATAGCTTTGTAGCAATTCAAATAGATCAATAAATGAAGTAAATTTGTAAAGTTTTTTCAATTTATTACCAATAATCTGACCAAAAATAAAATTAAAAACAATATACTTCCAGCATAGCATCGGAGTATTGCAGCGTAGCATATACACTATAAAACATTGTAACTTTGCAGTGTAGTGCATACACTACACTACAATAGACTGAGGCAATGCTGGAAGCTTTCAAGTGCATTATTGTTTCATACTTTATTTCAGTTGCATTGTTGAAAATAAATTAAACTACACTGGATTATGACTAGATGAACCATTAGCTACAACGTTTTAAATATGACTTGGTACTAATGACTCATAACAATGCGATGACCTAAAATTTTCATTTCAAGGTCTACAATTCCATACCACATTCCAATACCACAATTGTAAAGAACCCTGTCAGGATGCTATGTTATATCCCAAACTCACATTAATAATAAGATTTATCCAGATCTTCCTAATTCCGCACTATCTGTTGTAAAACGCGTCTGTTGTAGAACGCTGAGTTTCGGCGAATGTTTTGGACGAATCCAGTATATGGTGAATAGAAGGTCGAGAGAGAGGTGGTGGTAAGATGAGGTAAGAGGAATGTCAGCACCCGTGCATGGCACGAGGCTATTTTTAGTTTTTATTATAATAATCATTAGAGTTAGACTATTCCAATGTAACCGTACTTTTGACTCATCCTAAATGTGAATTATACTACAGTATATACTAATCATTCCACCCAGATATCTAAATCCAGGCTACGTGAAAAGCGGTTAAAAAATATCAAATTCGGACAAAACACTTTGAAATCCAACGCATGTAGCTCCATCTTCAGTCGAAACACAGGTAGTCCTCGGGTTTTTTTGCAACAATTACGTTTTGCAAAAATCCTCTCATAAATCTAAAATGCCATAAACGGAATAACAATAGAGGACAATTTAATCCTTATATCCAACATTCACGCTATAGCGTACATATTAAAATAAAAAAGCATTTGAAAAACATGTCACTTATGCAGCACCACACAAATCGCATAATAGTGAAACTGTCTCGCATTCAATAAGATTTTGAAAAGATCTCTCTCGTCGTATAACGCAAACAACGATGCGTATATGCAAGAGCATTCTGAAGTAGCATACATCGAGTAACTCCATGTAAATTAACAATATTTCAAACTATTTTTGGAAACATTTTTTACAATATACGCTGCTTGCCAGTCTTTAAATATGCTTACATACAATATTATATAAGCATATTAGCTTCCAAATATGCTAGTTACCAAAATATGCTAGTCTATTGTCATGAGATTAGATTAATTTCAACTCAATGCTTACTATTTCCTATGGTGAAAAAAATCCAATAATAAACAATACCTACTACCACTATACCCTCCCCCTTACTGTGGTATATAAAAATTCTTACTATTCATTCTAAACCATGTGCTATCTTATAATGGGTGACATAATGACTTTCAGTACAAAAAAAAGAATCAGTTTCATCAAACGAGCAAAACAAAAAGTGGTATCAGCGAACGAAGGTCGTTAACTCTTCCATTGTCTGTTTCACAAAGCCACCTTATTGTCAGCAAATCACTTTCTTTTCATCACAAGACTGTCACCTAAAACAAGATAACTGAAACGAAGAAAAAAAAAACGCAGCAATCAAAGGGATTTTATAAGCAATAGGTATTTTTCTTTAGACAAGACCTCTTTTCCTCTCCCCCTCACGAGACAAAAAGCGAGTCAACAAATTTAACGACTCTTGTTCTCCAGGTTTGATCGATATTTTTTACCCACCTACGACATATAAACACTTTTATCTTCTGTCTCGCCTGTTTTGAGCTAACATTGAAACTGGCAACACCCAGAAAAATGACCATTTGCCATTAACGAGGGTAACTTGGGACCATTTGAACAGAATCTCTCTTTGGAAAGGGTTTCCATTTCTTGTGCAAAAAAACAAAACAAAAACAACCTTTCACATAAAAAAAAAAACACAAATCGAAAGACTTTCTCTTTTTAATGTTGTTTTTTTCTAGATATACTACTTGCTTCTGGTTATTGGTGGAACGTTCCAAATAGATTCACCAGGAAAACCACATTATAACGACACGACAGTAACTGCGGCTGCTGGTCAAATAGGTATGTAGACAAAGTGATAATTGATATAATATTTTAATATATAACGATCGATAATAATAATAATAATAATAATAATAATAATAATAATAATAATAATAATAATAATAATAATAATAATAATATATAATATATTTCATATGTTAATAAAATATTTTCTTGTTGATAGCTCCACTATCGTTCACGATTGCAGTTCTTATATCATCGGGTACAACAGTATTTGCATCCGTTTTTCTTCTAGTTGGACTGTGCGTGGTAAGAGAATGTTCACTTTTTACAATCTTAAAGGCCGCTTGACACACGCAATTTTAGGTATGGAAATTCGAGCAATTGATGGATAACTGTGTCGTCGGCTTCTTGTCAACCAGTTTTCAGTTGGCAAAAGGTGAAGTCACAGTGCAAATTGCTCAAATTGCTACACCAAATATTGCGTGCGACAGGAGGTCGTAAAATATGTCAACTTGTGAAGAACCCAATAACTTGAATATCAGTACAGTGGAACCCAGTTATTATAATCACGGATGATGATTAACCGGATATTGTTATCATTATCAGTCGGTCCCAAGACACTGTTTACAATGTTTTAATTTCATTGTTTAATGTTATCAGCCGTCTATTGTTAAAAAGCACCAGTCCCAAAGTGATCACAATGATCGGATCCCATTGTATTAAAATGGTTGTTCTGAAACTGAACATGGAATATACAAGTAGTATAGCTTCAAACAAAAAAGTTTAATTGATGCATGCACCACAATCCTCTTATGAAAAAACTCGTTGTAAGAACAGCAGTTTTAGCTATCAAGTGCCTAATTCGTGCAATATTTCAAAATCTACAAAAAAATCAGTCAAACTATTTCTCTTGGCACACTTTAGATAAAATAGTTTTACATTCACCTAATAGATGTTAGTAACCCGTATGATATACAAAAACAATGTTTCACCTAGTCGCGCGTTTTATTAAAATTTATTTTTATTTTCAACAGTGAGATATTTCGTGTCTTTAACTTACTTTGGGGGCATAGTTTATTATTAGTCAAGTCACCAATTTAAAACAAGCACGAAAACTTCCACTGCTTGAGAAACAATTGTGCAAACAGAATACAAATTTTTGCGCTTACATTATATTAAATACCACATTATTAATATTTTATGTTTATATTTGTTTAAATACAATGTTCACTGATATATCATCGTGTCATAAACCTATTTATCTCATTCATTAATATTGTATTTTTTCAAAATCGACAACACGTTTCACTACCGCAGTTAATAAAATCCACATTCACAAGTTGATAAAAAAAAACGAGCGTAAAAGTTTACTGTTTAAAAAAACCAAACTATAAACTAGAAAAAAAAATCCTTTTACACTTATTTTTTTTTTGTAAAGTAAACCACTAAATTTCAATCCAGGTGAAACCTGCATTAGACGCGATAAGGCAATTTTCGAGAAAACCATACTAATCTTCAACGTTACGGTCATGAATCAAGTCTTTCTGTCTGGGGCCCATTACTTTTATTTGATTTTGTGCATCAGTCGATGTGAGGAAGATTACCACCTTCGCCTATCTGAAGACAAAGAAACACAACTTTGTCTCGGATCTCTTAATCCCCGTGAAATCAATAAGAGCGCGAGCACATCGTACAATTGGCTTTGTTTGCCT
>JAQIWH010003812.1:0-18718 GCA_034695005.1 Cryptops parisi
TACTTAAACATTAATTAACAATAAATTAAATTAAATACTAATTGTTTTTCCTATTAATTTTTTCATTGCTGTGGTGCTCCCCTTTTCCCTTGGTGCCCTAAGCACGTGCTTATTATGCTTAATGGTTAATCCGGCCCTGGTGCCAGGAACAACTATAAGGTTTTTCATCTGTGTGAATTTCTCAAATTTTTAGGACAGAACATTTGTTGTAAGGTTTTTCACCTGTGTGAATTCACCAGTGTGACATTTCTCGACGTCTTAAGAGATCATATGACGAATGAGAACATAATGATTATTACGTATTTTTATTTAAAAGAAAGTAAAAAATATTCTGAAATCATTGATTGTCACATATGAAGTGACCAATTTCGAAGTGATATATATGAATGTTTTAGGTAGGTAGTTAATCTATTGGCCGCACTAGTCAATTTCAGCTTAATACAGCAGCATTGAATCAGTTGGGAGACCGGTTTGCATCTCGTCTTCTGTCACTAATTGAATGTAGTCCCTAGTTTCCCAAGGAAACTTAAGGGTGTAAGGATACAAAGTGGAAAGGCGTGCTCGGTTCCTGATTGGTGCACCGACTCGTAACTAATTCAACAATGCTGTTCAAAGCTGAAATTCAGTATAGCTAGGTTTCATAATAATCTTAATATTGAAATTTTGTAACATACAACGTTATTCTGGGTAACCCATAAAGTTGGGAGTCTTAGGCAAGTGCTTATTTTGCCTATTTCATAATGCGTGGTCACTGCTATATGTGAAAGAGATAGGTTTGTATATTTGTGTTTGCTTCGTCTCTTTGCAGGTGTTCTCTGCTCAATTTTTCAAGTGCTCCACGATGAAGACGTCATCTCTGTCGAAACATTTTATCAGTGGGAATCGAGCACAGATCAAGCTGAACAAGAAGGCAAAGAAATAGCTGTCAATAGCGTGCGGACTTTCTTCACATGGTTAAAAGAACAAACGGACTCATCATCGTTATCATCTGACTAGAACCGAACTCTAGAACTTGGTCCGTCATTTTATAAAATTTATTCATTTCCATAAAAAATAATAATAATAATAATAATGCCGTTGACATAATATACAATAAAAAAAATACCATTGATAACAAAACGAAGTTAACTGGGAAATATTTGTTTTCTAGGATCAATGTTGCAGTTATTTTATGCAAAGCTGGCTTAAAAATTGAGTATATTTCGATTAGATGCCCCCACCTCTCTTGTGTTGTTACTTGCTTGTACTTGGTTATCGGTTTATTTTACAGGTTAGGTAAGGGAAAAATGTATTAAATTTATGACTTTTTTTATTAATAACCTAACCTGCAAAATAAACCCACAAGCAAGTAGCAACACTAGAGAGATGGGACATCTAATCGAAAAGTATCGTAAAGGGATATATAAACTTATCAAGGGAGGGGGGCTATTCTTTCACCACTTTGAGTGATAACCAGATCTTGATTTTTTGTTTAATTTTTAAAACTTTTTAAGGAAAAATGAAACACTTCTATACACAGACTGAATGAAAAGATAAACATTCGTTTTTATTTACACTTCTATTTCTAAACTATTTCTAGGTTTGGACATTCGAATCGTCATGGTTTTCACTTGTGTGAATTGAATATTCAATTCTGATGTCTCAGCAAAGAATTTTTTTGCATGTGGGACAGTTGCAAGGTTTTTCACCCGTGTGAAACACCTTTGTATTTAAAACCTTACGGTGAAATATCTTAGGGATAGTCCACTTGCAGCAAGTGGTTAATTAAAGTATCTGAATTGAAAAGTTTACACTAGAGAAAATCTTACAAATTAAAAGTCATGAGACAATTCACACAAGTGAAAAACTTTACAAATGTTCTTGGCAAAAAGATATTTTGTTCGGGATCACAATTGAAAATCCATAAAACAGTTCACCAAACAGTTGGGACATTCGTGTCGTCAGGTTTCACTTGTTGGAATTATTTGTTGAACTGGGAGACAATCATAAGGTTTTCTCCCGTGTGAAAAATCTTAGCATTTGGGAAAAATCTTAGCAAAATCGGTGGGTTACTGTTAAAAATCGAGGGGGTTACGATACATCGATAGAATCGCGTTACGTCTCGCGCGTTATTTAGGGTAACTATTATATAGTAATGATGAAAAACGATATGAAAAACAAAAAACATTAACAAAAGAAATTTCTTAATATTAATATATATATATGTGAATATGATAATTATAAAATTATATTACTTCACAATTACAAATTATATGAAATACGTGTTCTGTTTTAGCCAAATTGGAATAAATATATTTAAAATTCAAGGAGATAACAAAGTAACGAGTTAAAAAAATTCATATGCAAAAAAATCAAATATTACTTAATTCAACACAGAAATACAATAGATTGTATTTATCAGATAATTTTCACTTCCTTAAAAATAAACAAAACTTAATTTAATCACAAGATAATAGTAATGTCAGTAATATCGAACCTACTTTTTTGGTCTTCCATTATTTGCATATTTGATGACTTACATCGATGACAATTTTTTGCTGTATACTTATCCTAGATACGAGACTCTCATTATAACCCACTTTGTCACTCAAGACATAGTGAATGGTTCTTAGCTCACTCTATGAGACTTAATAATATTAAAACAAAAATTTTATTTTTTGGACAACAATCTCTTAATATAATGTATCAAGCAATATACTTGGATTGAGAATTGACCAATTTTGCTAGCTATATTGACTACTGTACATGCATTGCCGCCATTTTGCCAGCTCGGCAGCAGCGTCGTCTGCTAGATTGCGACATGTAAACAAAGCGCTTGTAGCGCTAAAGCTGGTCAAGTGACGATTACGCACACTAAACGTTGCCCGAGCCATCAAAACTGAAAGCTGCTAGATAAATTAATCCCGGTTTATTGAAGTCTAACCTGTAGTATTTATAGTTTTAAATCATACAAAATTTACATGTAATATTTATTATCACATCACAAAAAAAGATTCAAATGTTCCAGAAATTGTTTTTTGAATTAGTTTTATGTTTTTCCATTAGATGCCGAACGTGGTGCTGAATTTAAAACTTTATAGAGAATTTGTTAATTTTCAAATATACAAAGATGTACAAAAAAGTTAAATTGCTTCTTAGTTGAGCATTAATAAAAAAAATATTTATTTATTAATTTAATGAAATATACGAATTTTTGTGTATGAATAACACTTTATGCTGATGTTTTGTCTCAACCAATCAGCGACGTCAATTTCGTCTACCTGCGTGGAAGTCAAAATGATCAGAAGCGGAGGGCGCCTGTTTTGTCGTTGCACAAGTTGACAGTTCTCATGTTTCGGTACAGTATTTTAAGTTTTGATATTGATTTATTTTATGAGTTTATTTAAGTTAAATTGTAAGCAGAGAATAATATTTCATGGGTTGAATAATAGCATGTCAATGTCTACAAAATCCAAGTATTCTGTACCTGTATGTGGAATAATATTTTGGACATACATTTTGTTAAGGTGACTAGACGTCCATTTTTTTTTTCAGGACAGTCCTGGATTTATTTCAGGCTAATCAACCAATTGTTCTAAATTGAGGTCTAGGAAATCTGATCACAATCTTAGTTTTGTTTTAATACCTAATTAAACAAAAAATTATATTAAAAGTATACACATGTACACTATTTAATGCTTACAGAAGTATATTGAATGCAGTGTTACAAGTAATAGTAAAATATTACGTTGACATACTTTTGAAAAATCCATGTTAAGAATTATTAGTCTACTTGATAATTAAATGATTTAAAGCTGATACTGCAGCTTTTTAAAATTGCAGGTTAATTCAAAGGTATTTAAATTGAAAAAAAATTAAATTATTATTTTGTTTAATTTTTATTTTGATAGCCATTTAGAAATTCTGGTAGTGAAAACAAAACTGCAAAACCCCTAGTATATTTTGAACTTGTCCACCAATAAGCAAATTTTTTTAGGTGCAAAATGTTAATTTTCTTTTGAGCACCTGGTAAGTCGTTAACGAAGGAATATTCTGTAAGTTAGAATCCAACTATTGTGGTATGTGTATTTTTTGATGTGCAATATAAGTGCAATTTTTGATATACGTACAGTGAAATCCGGTTATTATAATCACGAATAATGTTTTCAATCGGTTATTATCATGATCAGTCGGTCTCAAAACACTGTTGAATGTACAGTATTTTTATGTATTGTTTAATGTTATCAGCCGGTTATTGTTATCAAAAAGTACTAGTCTAAAAAGTGATCATAATAACCGGATTCTTCTGTACTGTATACAGAATTATTGTTGGTACTTTCCGGTTAGAGCGGGGCGTAGTCTGATATGTGAATCTACTTGGTTGTGGGTTTATTTTGCAGGTTTGCAGGTTATTTTGTATGTACATACAATGTATCTGTATATGACAATAGAGTATGCTTAAAACCCATTTTTTAATATACTTGTTTTAATTATATATCCTAATTAAACATTTTACTAATGTTGATTTCTTTAAATATTTTAGAAATGAAATTTGCAGTGTCGTCAACTAAGCCACGTGAAGTTACAATAGTTGACGGATGCCATGCTGGTCACCCAGGTGAATATCAATTATATTACCTTCGACTATCTGTACTAGATGTGATAATCTGTACAGATTATCTGTATTAGATGTTATAACTGAACGAATATCGCAAAGCAATGCGAGTTATTTAACGAACGTTGCGAAGCAACATGAGTTATTTAACGAACGTTGCGAAGCAACATGAGTTAAAACAACGAATGAATGAAACAATGCAGCAAACTATTGCAAATAAATAATGAAGAAAACTTTTGTTTTGACGGGCTATTTACAATTAATTTATAAAAAGTTACACCACCATAAAAATCCCAACACTTCTCATGAAACATCCGCTTCTTTCACGACGCCTAGCGCCTAACGCGTGCACTTATGCACGTGAGTTCCTTGGTGAAAGTCACTCCCTTCGGTCCCCTCTCCTACTTCTCTGAATTTGCGTATTTTGGAACATCCTGTATAAGAGTAAATATTTAGTATGTTAGACACGTGTTGCTTGTAAATTTTCGGTTAATGTTGGTTGAGTTATCATTATTTGAACTAAAATTGATTTTACGTTGACTGCATTTTTAATAACCGATGAATGAGAATACAAAAATTTTCAATGTTCTATTCAGAAATAGTTGTGCTTGTTTGCAATCTTTAATGTCAATGTAGAAAATCGAATTTGTGAGATGATTAAAATTCGAATTTGTAAACACAAGTTTATTACATACTGTACAATAATCAAGTTTTACAAGATGTCAGTTTTTATTCGAGTCGAATCCTTTTCGTGCGTCGCCGTTTGTGATAATAACTGTCTTGTTTTTTAATCGTAGTTAAGAAAAAGCAAAAAACACCTGTTTATTCTGCTTTTCCTGCAATTTTTTTTGCAACACAAACGTTTATAAAACATCACATCAAAAGTCCAAATCGTGAATCACAATCGTTGTTTAAAATTGAATGAGAGTCATCGTTCTTGATGCAGTGTAATATTTTTTTGTGGATCTTCAAAGTGTGTGACTCTGAACGGTGGTGGTATTGGTCGTCGTCGTCGATGGTTTGGGTTCCACTTTGAATCGATCTATTTCGGCAACTATTTCGTTGCTGCCCGTGTTATTGTCAGCATTGGAATCGCTTTGATTCAAGGTGAGCGAATGCATTCTGCTGCATCGACTGCAACTATTGGTCGATGGTCTTCTTTTTGAACTGCCGTGATGCCTGTTTTGTCGTGAACCTTTGCGAGATGGTTTGGAATATGCTGCAAAAAAATAGAAATAATTGGATATAGAAGTTCTTGTGTCGATACAGGCAACTCTGTTGATAAACGAGTTAATTCCTGTCGAATCATTTGTTATCTCTAACTTTAAAATGTAATCAATTTAAGAGTCTGGTGTAGAAAGGTGTTGAGTAAAATTTTATTATAGGCTTATGCACATATAGGCCTATTATAGTGTTATCTCAGAAGGGAAACATTTCCGGACCTATGTTTATATGGATTGTTTGATTTGTTTTTATGCGTAGTATCTGTGGTTAAACTTTGACTAGAACTTTTCGGAATACTCTGTTTAACTGTTTACCGATTTTGTTAGTGTTTGAGCAGTTGCATTGCATTTCATAATCAGTGTAGAAAATTTTATTTGGTTTCTTAATACGATATAAAATGCTGATACATTACGTAACATGGAAATGATTTCCAATTGACGACCCTGTTTCTTTTTTAAGGGTGCGATTTTTATGGGTGTTAGATAATTGGCCGAGGGCAAACGAGCCACTATTCATGTTAATTGAAAAGTTTAATCACCGTAATTACAGTTTTATATTTTTATTCCTGTTTTAATTTTTGTTTTTTTTTAACATGAAGGTGTCTAGTAGGAGATTCGTGATTGTGCAAGATTAACTTTTTTTGGCTTGTCATTTTTCTATATTTGGGATTTTAAAGTGGCACTAAGCTAAATATTGCCATCATACCATTGATCAATATTGAATCAGTGCATAAATCACATAATTAACTCAAAAAATGATAATTTGCGTCCAATGGGTTTGTCTGGGGTAGACACATATTTGTGAAGAAACTACACAAATTCCAGGCTTAGTTTAGTAGATATCTTCGACTAGTCATCACATTCATGTTTTGGGGATGGAAGAAAGTTATTTTGCTGACTTGTAAAATTTCAAGTGACATGTGTTGTTTCTGCACTCATTGATTCGATTGTAACCCACGTTTAATTTGTTATCAACTGTTAATAGACTTCGTATTATTATTAAACATTTCACGAGATTTGGTGTTATTTGTGCGTGTAACTATATTGGCAATCATTCACGTAGATTACAAACGTGGAAATTACAAAAGCCCTAATCGTAATCATAATACAGGGTGTCCACCGTGAGATGTCAACATTTGGAAACTCTATTATTTTTTTCATATCAGGTTATACAAATGTGATTCTTGATAGAACGAAAGAAGAAAAAACTCAACACGTTTATGTGGGAATTTTGTAGTTCGTGTTAGAGTCGCAGTGGCGTTGCAGTCAGTTATTTTCGAAGATGGCGACTCCGAGCGACAGAGCATGCAGAAACAAATGCAGGTCACATGGGGCTGCTTAGGCTAGAATGTCTAGGCTACCTAGACATCTAGACATTCTTCGTGCCACCAAAAGTATCCATGTGGAAGTGCACTAGTCATGTTTTTGTTTTATGAAACTCGGATAGGTTAACTATAATTTTAATATTTAGTTCACTAGTTACTCTCAGACTGAAAATGTTGACATATCATGATGGACACCCTGTATTTTTCAATGCATTCTTACTTCCGTTGAGTGTTGGTGTCGATCCTGTATTATGAATGAAAGACGACGGCACGAACGTAGCTCGATGTTGGCCCATGACACCCTCCTTCGTGTTCTTCTCCGGTTTGAGCAGCACGACGTACAGTTTGGGGACGAACAAACAGGCCACTAGCACCAAACCACTGAGACTGAGTGCAAACGACAGAGTTATGATTCGTTGAGTGTTGCTGGTGCTTGCGAAAAACAGCGGCACAAAGGCCAACCACACGACGCAGGTGGTGTAGTTGGTGAAAGCGACGAACCTCGCTTCGTTGAAACCGTCGGGGCACTTGCGCGTTTTGAACGCGTACACCGTACACATCCCGACCAAGAGGAGCGGATAGACCAACCCGACTAGATAAGACGCGTCGTCCGAACCGGCGCATATGAGTAAGTTCTGCTCCCTGCTGGGGTACACGTTGACGGCCCTCGGCGGATTGTACACCAGCCAAGTACCGTTGACGACGACTTCGACGCTGGTCAGCAATCCCGTGATGACCAACTGCGATCCGGGACTGATGTATCGCGCCTTGTGAGGAGTGGCGTGATCCGGATTGAAGATTCTCGCTATTCGATTGGTCTTGGTGACCAGCGCGGCGTAGCACAAGGTGTAGCAGAGCCCGGTGAAGAAGCGGGACAAACCGCACGTCACGGTGGACGGTTTGGCCACGACGGCGAACGTGGTGGCGAAAGACAGAATGGCTCCTAGCAGCAGTATGAAACTGAGCTCTCGTCCCGCCGCCATGATCATGGGAGTCGTACCGTAGGTCCAAAATACGAAACCCACGGCTCCGGTTAGAATGACGCCCAGCACCGCGACGGTCATGCACGCGATGGCCCAAGGGTTGGCGTAGTCGAGGTATTCTTCGCCCAGCGGTTCGCAAATGTCTTTGGTTTTGGATGGTAGGGTCCCGAGAGGACAGTCCTCGCAACGAGATTCGTTCTGAAGAACTTGATAAGTCGAGCAGTTGGCGCATATCCAGCAACACTGGTCTCCGTCCTGAAAAATAATGCCATTCGTAGGTGGTGAATACGTACATTAACCGAAAGTGTTGTTATTTTGTTAGTGTTATAATTAGTAAATATGGCTTAAAAATTGAAAGGCCTGGTGTAAAGTAATATTTTTAAAATTTTGAGGAAAACGCGTTTATAGATCTGAATCTGCCTTGTTGTCCATGGACTACTTCACACTTCTTGTATTAATATCTCTCTGCACATATTGTTTGTTTTGCTCAAAATCATGCGTCAGAAAGGTAAAATTGTACCTAACATATTCGAAAAGACTTCTAGGTCATTTTTGGCAAAAAATGTTAATTAACATCCTTTTACACCAGGCCCTTCAACTACGTATTTTTATAATAATTAAAGGACCTTGGGTGTAAAATCGTGCTTTAAGTAAAAAAAAGTTACAAGGCGTGAACTTGCCTTGTTGTTTATGAGCTATATCAAACTTCTTGCACTAATATTTTTGCACATTCATGTATTTGAAAGGTAATAGGTACAGGGCTCGGTGCAGTAACCGGCCAGCTCCAATTTTTGCCAAAAGGTGATTACATTTTCTCAGAAGGAGAAAATATTTTAGCCAATCCTTTCTTCAATTTTGTTTCTACCTCTGTTATTATACGTTTTATCTGTGTCACTTACGTGTGATATGAAAAATGGAACTGTTTGAAGATACCTTCTCTTAAGATTTCAAAAATTGAGGCTCACCGGTTACTGCACCGAGCTCTTTAATTGCACTTAAGACATTTGAAATTGCTTCTAGGTTATTATTCGAAAAAATTGCTATTTAACACTCTTTTACACCAAGCATTTCAATTATATACTGTCTATATTTTGCAGTTTCCAACCTGCGTTATCTTGGCTTGACCTAGACGACAAGGTTCGCTGCAGAATGACGCTGGATAATCAGGATTGCTGTTGGTGAACTTGAACGCACTCATGTTGATTTCCAATTGAGGATGGCCGTCTTCGCCCACTGTTCGAAACATACGTAAGTAACAATTTATTTTTAATTATTATTTTAAATAACCGGATTTCACTGTACGAGAAGTGAATCCATCTAGAATGAGAGGGAATTTGATGCTGATCAACCAATGGCTAGAAAGATAGTAGATGTGATACTTTTTAGTAAGTGACTAGGTAACAACCCTGCGTTATTATCGAAACATTCAGTGCGCGCAGCTATTATTTGCCAATCAAGTGACTATACAGGGTGTCCACAAATTCTTGTCACAAAATGTAGTTTAAAATACAATTGATGATACTGCAACACAGTAGGCCTATAATGAGTATTTTATGTGATAATCAGTTTTTATTTGTGAAATTATGAGATTTTATACACCCTGTATAATAGTGTTTTAGTCGGAACAGTCTAATATTTTACACTGGCAGTAACATAATGTTTGTCATTGGTAATTTGGATGTTTACAATGACACGTGTATACTAATCTATCCAACGTCGTGTTTGCTTAATACTAATACCCGAGTTTTGTAATGTTCGCGGTCATTATGGTATCGACGTGTGATCTCGTGAATTGATGGACATTTTGGTGAAATAATTAGATTGTTAATGTTGACACTATAATGTTGACAAATGAGGCTTTTCGTTTACTGTATTTATTTATAATTTTGGCTTTATATCAAGCTAGTGGATATAAGTGATATGCTGTATATACAGTTTGTAAGCGTCATTGGGTGGAGGTACCAGTTTTTGTTGATGCAGAATGGCTTTTTTTTTGGATGCATTAAAACAACTTGTAAAAGAGGAAATTAAAAATTGTCATGGCGATGAATGACGTCACACAAATTTGTAAGAAACTAGTCCAAGGCAGTTTTAAACTGAAACACATGAAAATTGACCCCCGAAAAATTTTCCTAATTAGAAATGTAAAAAGAAAAACGTTTTGCGTGACGTCATAAATGAGTGTTCATAATTGAACCGGATTTCATTTTATGCAAAAACATTAGTTGTAATAGGTTTTGTGGGTTAAAAAATCCGCTTATTTCAGTTACTATAATAGTTAGTAAACATTTCTATTTCTACAATGTATTTTTTTCAAATTAATTATTTTTTATAGTTATTATATTATGTATTTATTATAAAAATAATAAATATTTTAAAATAATTTTAATATTTAAATACCAATTTATAAAGTTGACTTTGCGTGACACTATGTCATTCATCACCTTTAGGTGATAGTAGTTTAAAGTTTAAATGTTTTTAATCTACTTGACTAGTTAATTTATCCAATTAGTAATTAGTAAAAATTGTCGGGTTTATTTTAGGATTAAAATTTATAAATTTATTAATTAAAATTTTAAAGTGTTGATTTATGAAAATTTAAAGGTATGCTGCGTGCAATGCTTTTGTGATGAGCAGTGTAGCCCAGCCAATGACGTCACGGGCAGCTATAAACTCGGATCAATAGCGAATTTTTAATTGATTTAATTCTAATATTTAATGAACTTATTGTAATAAAATTTTAATAAATATATTTTAAATTTGGTTAATAAAGTAGATGTTATTAGTGTATAAATAAATATCGGGGTAGTGTGGTTATCTTTTGTTTTTTGTAGAGCCCTAAACTTGAACAAGTACATTAAAATGGTGTATTAAACATACTCGTTGTATATCTTACTGTCATATACAGATATACTGTATGTACATACATACATAGATGCAAAAAATTTGAACCGGGTTTTGTTTTATGTCGAAATGCTACTCCCAGTCCGTGTCGAAGAAAATCCGGTTCGAATTTGAACAATCTTTGTATGTGAATGTATGTTCAATATTAAATCGAATTGTTGAAATTTTAAGGCGCAAACTAAAAAGTTAAATATTAAATTTTGTCAGTATTTGGATCCGTATTTTGTATTTTGTATTTCAAATCCAATCTTTGGTATACAGTAAACAAATTTTTTATATCGACATAAACCCAAACAAAATATCAAATTGGTTGGGAATTGGATAGGCTCACGTGAGGGAATACGCATATTCACTTGTTGCCAAATCCTCGTGTCATATCATAGACTCGTTGTGCAACGTAAGTCCGTTACTAATGCAGTTTTTGGTTAAAAATTTATTATTTCTTATTGTATTAATTAACACATTGAGCGAAAATTAACTATTGAAATAGCATTTTTGTAAAAATTTATAATTACGACATGGAATGACGTAATAGAAATCAACTTATTGCGCAGTTTGTATAAGGTAAACAGCTTTTGTTTCCCCAAAAGGTTTTTATTGGACGTAAAGTTTAAAACCTTTGCGAGATGAAGTGCGTGGGTGGAAAACAAATGCGTGTCACCTGATCCTGATTTTTTGTTTTTTTTCCTCTTTTGTGGAAAGGGAGTTCGAATTTCTCGTTAGCACGTGTATGAAATGACAGTATTCTTGGAACGAAAGGTGATAGATTTTTATAAACGAATCTTAAGTGTTGACATTGAAAACATGGGTTCGAAATTTGTGAAACCCACAGGGGGTTTTCAGTTTGTATCGTGAGTAAATAAGCAATGTTCTAGCTTAATGAAAGTTATAATATTATTTTATGGTGGTTTCGTCGAAAACGTTTAGGTTTTACTTAAGTATTATTTTCGGACATTTTCGATTTTAACTATTAGGTAACCCGTGATACAGCACGTGGAAATATTATTTTTTTTTTGTTTTACACTCACGTTGTTATGGTTTTTCTTCTGTGCTTAGTGTGTTTCTCGGTTAATTTGTCACGACAATATTTTTCCACGGACAGATAGACACTCGCCTCTTAAAATATTTATTTTAATTTTTAAGGTTAATTTTAAATTTTTCGTTGGTAATTTTTTTGTTTATTAAAATTGTATTTCGTTTTAAATACAGTAAATTAAATTCAATGCTCCTAGGTGGCGTCGATTTTCGTGATGTTAAAAAGAGTAAAATGTTAAATGGGAGTATTTATTATTTGCGTTAAAAACGTTGAATATTAAGTGTTAATAAGTTTCGCTATCTTTTTATGAAATAACTATTAAATAGCCCGTCAAAAATGACGGAAAAGTTGTTCATTGCTACATGGCTACGTCATGAGCAACGTCATTCGAGTTTCATTTTCTGATTGGTCATACACTACGTCATGCACTAATGACGTAGCTCATTTCTGATTGGCCCGCTATAAAACATTTCTGATTGGTCGGCAAAGCAGTGCGCAAGAAAAAAAAAGGTCTCTAGATTTTTATTTAAAGGATTTTTTTATAATATTTTACATTTCACACAAAAAAAATTCGCTAACCAAATAAAATAAATCAATAAAATGTTTCAAATTCACAAATATTTAACGTTTTTAACGCATTAAATAAATGTGAAACACTCCCATAGTTGTAACATTACGTAAAACCAACGCCATCTGGGGGCTAAATACAGTGATTATTATAACTGTTTCTTAAACTAGCTGCTTTTCTAACTATTATTATTAATTAAAAAATATATATATATAGTTAAAAAACTTACACAAATAGGAACCAGCAAGTATCCATTCGTAATCATTTAGTCCTACTTTCTGATAATTGAGAATACTGTAACGTGGGGGACCATCACCATTTGATAAAAACCGAAACGTTTTTCCACTTTCATCTAAAATTCAAAGCAGATTTTAGAATGATGAAAAAAGTTGTTTAGTCATAACCATTATTAGGTATACACCTATACAGGGTGGACCGAAAAAAAACTGTCACCAATTTTCAAAGCGCGATTTCTCTTGAACCGCTTAAGCTAGATTACAAAAACTAATACGTGAAAGCTCAATTCAACGTTTTTCCAATGATATATAATTCTATGTTATGGCTTTCATAGTTTCGTCGGAATGGCCGTGCGAAAACAAAGTGCCCTAAAAAAAAGTTTGAACAAAAAATTTTAAAACAAACTATATTTGAACTGAATTCGCAATGTTTTGCAGAATATAGCATGAAAACGTACCTACTATTGAAAATTGGTGGCAGTTTTTTTTTTGCTGCACCCTGTATATTCATGTATAATAGTAATAATCAAAACTTACCTTTAAAAGAGACGTTTTGTAAATAGGCTTTGAGTTCTTGTCCACGGCCTTTGCCTTCCATTTCACTACATAATCCAGGGTTCTTGGCCCCTCCACATTTATCAACATGTAGAGCCGTTAGAGCATGAGCAAAAGCGTAAGCTGCGTCACGTAGAAAATGCAAGTACCACTGTTGACGAAATCCAACTTTTTGTTTAAACTCTTCATCCCCCCTACAAGGGGGGTGGTTAGCGTTGAATGGTGTACGATGACTATTCTTCAATCGACACTTGAAATATTCTTCCCACCATTCCCCAAACCTAGACGACCAAAATGGTTTTAAGAAATAATTTATTTTCTAAATAAAGTTTTTAAAAAAAGGGGGGGGGAGGTACTTACCATGGATCTTGAATGTTGCTCTTGTTCTTGGGAGTCAACGTGTGCAAATGACGGTCAAAACCATTGATGGAGCCCCACATGGGTTGTACTGTGATGGCCCCTTCGACAATTTGTTCGTTTTGGTGAGTTACATAAGCTCGTCCACTCCATCCGTCGGTTCCGATCCATACAAAACGTCCTATGACGTGTAAACGACGTGCTGCTGACATCAAATTGTACGCGGTTCGTTTTCCAACGAAAACGACCACGACTGAAAAAAAAGGGGTTTAAAACAAGTACATTAAAAATGCTTTTTAAGCATACTCTTAATATACTATCGTATACAGATATACTGTATACTGATGTATGCACAAAAAAATTATTTTTGATTTCTGCGTGTTTCGATTTATGCGAAGTAAAAACCTAAGCAATCTGAGAAAATTTCGATATTTTATATTATGCGAGTTTTGAGTAATTCCATTTTTTATTGCTGCAATTTTGATGTAAAGTATTTATTCATATATGCGAGTTTTTAACATTGGAATTATGCGGAATTGGAATGAATTTTGATTTATGCGAAGGACTTATGCGGTTTTTTTTTTTGTTGTACATTTGACTATCTAATAATTCGCTTAGTGTATGCGGCTCAAGAAATGTGGTGCGTTTTTGGAATGTAACAGGGTCAGCTTTTTTACTCATTTTTTGTGTGAAATCCAGGCAAAGTATAGAATTCAGGTATTTTCATAAAATGTCTGACCTGTTTATTTTTGTATGTTTTTTTTAGGCAAAGTGTAAAATTAGCATTGAAATAGTTACATTAAAGTGTGATTTTAGAGATACACTGTAAATTTAGGTCTAAATTTAGGATAATTTTTTTTTGATATTGTAAAATCACCTAAACTGGGCTGAAGTAACCTAAATATTTGTACACAAGGATGTTATTTTATACTTTGCCAAATAAAGATAGATATTCTATAGAATGCCTGGGTTTCATACGTTTCTATTTGCTGAACAAATGTGATTCTACTCGTGGCTATTGGTTCAATGAAATTTCCAGCACGCGATCATTGTTTACTTTGTTTATAGATATCGCTGTGTCTGTTTTAGAACACGCAACTTTAAACAAATGCGCGGGTCTATTGTTGTTAAAAACGGCATTGCGTTACAGAAAAGGTGACGGAATGGATTTCATGTGGTTTCGTACTGAATTGAACTTTGCATTAGAGTTCTCTTATCCAGGTTGTTTGAAACATTGTAAGAGGTGTTTACTCTTTGTTAACCTTTGGTTTGATAGCAACGCGTTACAGAATTAGTGACAGAATCAACAGTTCATATGGTTTAATAGGTTCACTGATAAAAACTAAGCTCCACTTTGCATTCAAGTACTCTTATAGCCAGGTTGTTTAAATTTAAAACACTCTTGAGTTTTGATGTTTTTAAACATGTGTTGGTTTGTTTGCAACTTTTAAGCAACATTTGTGATGAAGTCTGAAAATCATTAGGAGCACTTTCGAAAGTCTCGTTTTAATCCTTAATTTCACTCCAAACGATCATTGGCTCTGGTCCAGTTTCTGGATTTTCATTAAAGTCGCGTTTTAATTAAATCTTTTTTTAGAGAAAAATGTCAGTTTTGTTTTGTTTTTTTAAACTAGATTTTTTATTTAATTATAAGTAGATTACCCACCTCTGGCATTTCGTTTTTCGTTCAGGTTTCGAATCACAGTGTCATAATCTCGCTCTTTGAATTTTTCGACTTTGATACGTAAAGGAGGTGCAAAACAAACGTTGTAGTTTGGTCCTAGACGTTGAAGTTCTTCGAATCCATTGGTACCGTAATCGGTATTAGCATACACTAATGACACATAGGTCCAGTTAAAAGCCCTGCACAAATAAAAAGTAAATGTCAAAAAAAAACATTTTATTTAAACATGTTTTTCAATATATGTTCAAATTGGAACCAGATTTGCGTTAACGGTACAGGATAAGTAAACATCTTTTTTGACTCATCCTGTAGAATAATTTGTCTCAATAATTATTGTCTGTTATAGCTACGGTGACCATATTTTTCATGATGAAAATAAAGGACAAACAAAAATGCTTTTTTAAGAATTTTATGCGAATTTTGATTTATGCGAATTTTGATTTATGCGATGTTTCAGCAATTCGTTATTCGATATTTCTGCAAGTTTTGAGAAATTCTAATTTCAATTTCTACAAGTATCTTATGCGAATTTTATTTTATACAAATTTTAGATTTGCGATCTTTGACCAAATTAAACATTCCACTTATGCGAGTTTCAAGAACAGATCTATTTTAGATTTACTGCAGGATTTGATTTTTTTACGCGATTTATGCGAATCAATGCGATCTTTGATTCATGTTTTGTGTGATTCCATTTCGGAACTCTGCAAGTTTTGATTAATGCAAATTTTAATTTATGCGATTCTCGCTTTATAAAATAAAGGACAATCGAGGAAATAAAGGACAATATGGTCACCGTAGTTATAACTAGAAAATCTGGTTTATATTTGAACACCAATTTTTTTCTCTTTTTTTTTGGGTGTAAGAAAGTCGTGATATTAAAGACACCCTGTACAATAATTTCATTCTCATTGTTGTTTTTAAAATTGGATTTTTCGAAAATAAGGAGGTCGTTAAAACGTTTACACTTTCATAAACGTGGAAATTTTTTGTCGCCCAAATATGGAATGGAACTTTCAAAAGTTGGTAATTAGTTGAGAATGCCGAGTCATTAAAAGACTTGGAGAGTCATTAAAATGCTTCTGTTTATCACCGCGTAGCTTAACGGAATGACAACAAAAGGGTTAAAGGTGATGTTGATGTCATCCTATATCGTTGATGCTGAAAGTCGTAATGTTTCGTGTACGACTTTCATATTGATAATGTATCAGCTATCGGATTACTTACGCTAGAATTTCCAGAATGCATTGAGCTTGATTGATATCCGAGGGGACTGTCCGGAAAAAATAATCGAATATTTCTCTATTGCTCAGACTGGTGCTGGTTGACAGATAACTGATCTGTTTGTGTGACAAAAAAACAAGTACATTGAAAAATGCTTTTAATTGTACAAAAAACGCAGATATACTCTTTATGTAGCTTATTGTCATATATATAGATATACATAATGCCAAAAAAAATAATCCGTTTTTGATTTTTGCATGTTTTGCTATATGCGAAAATTCGATTTATGAGAATTAAAACTTGAGGCAATCTGTGAGTAATTTCAATGTTCAATATGTGCGTGGTTTTAGTGATTCCATTTTTCGATTTTTTGCACGTTTCGATTCAAGCGAATTTTTATTAATGCGATTTTCGATTTGTGCAAAATGAAAATTTATGCCATCGTTGAGTAATTCGATATTTGATTTATGCGAGTTTTGAGTAATTCTATTTTTTGATTTCTGCAATTTTCTTCATTTTTTAAAATTTTTAATTTTCATTTCTGCATGGTTCAATTTATGCGAATTAAAAGTTTTGAATAATTCGGTATTCAATTTATGCGTAGGAATTTCATTTTTGATTTATGCAAATTTTTGATTTATGCGGTTTTTTTTTGGTACATTTGACTAAACAGTATATTCTCATGAACGACTGTAGATGGCAGTAAACATTCGATTCCCAACTCACAAACTCACAAGTGAAGCTATACAAAGAGTATAAAAAAACGTTGATTTGTTTTTGGATTTTTGGTTTATTAAGGTTCAGGGTACTTTTCAGTTAAAAGAGAAGCCACTTGTTTGCGACACGAGTTAACATTTCAGGTTAAATAAACATAATCGTATTAATTTTGTTTTTTGTACTTTTTATCTAACCTGGTATCTATACTCATAAACATTGCTACTGATAAACAACAACCACCCTATACAAGCACAAGCGGTTTTTCTTTTAACTGTGAAAAGTACCGAGGAAAGTTTTAGATATAATAGTGCTGATCATCTTACTTGAGGTAGTTTGAACAGACGTAACAAATTCGCGACTTGGATGGAAACGGCACTTGATTGTCCTCCAATCACACCGACAATTCGATCGTATTCGCCACCACGATATTTGGGTGCAGAACCATCGCCACATTTGAATTGTTCTTCGTGATGTTCGTTGGACTTGGCAATGAAACCTGACAATAAATATGACAAAAAACATTTTGTGTGGGGGAATGATGACTTGCATGAAAGTGGGTGGTGATAAGCACAAACTTTTGTGTGCCCATTTAAAAATTTAAAACAATTTTTTTAGTACGGTATAACGTTTTAATCTGGCTTGATGATGTGCTTTTGTTTTCAAAACTATCTACTATAATAAAACCCTGTTGGAATGCCTGCTTGACTGATTGGTTCCTGTTCAAACCAGTTTCGTTTCTGGGTCATCGAAAATTTTTTTTTGCTCATGGGAGTTAACCTAATTAAACTTAACTAATTAAATTATTCGTAAATTTTAAATTTTGATATCAAATTCTGATCTAGCCGGTTACTATTTGCCGGAAAAGAGTTTTTATTTGTAAAAAATCGAGCCATAGTTCGTTAATATCTATTTATTTTAAAGAATCCCGTCAATTTGACGGGTTTAAAACTAAAACCTGTATGTAGTAAACTACTAATTTACGGTCAAATTTAGGTTGCATACCAATGTAGATGTAAGGGGGAAAAGTATCCGATTATAAGCGAGTTTAACATCGAGATTGACGTCACATCCGTCACCCGAACTTTAGTTACCGGTATATAGATTATGTAATTTGTAATATATACTGTATGTATCTATGCCTGATTTGGGCTTAATGCTTGATCCGTCAAAAATTAATGATATTAAATGTTCCGCGGACTGTGTCTACGTGTCAAATTTCAGTTTTCTGGGATATCGGGAAGGTCAAACTAGACTGCAAAAATATTGAATCAAACAAACACACACACACACACACACACACACACCCACACAC
>JAQIWH010003813.1:0-18715 GCA_034695005.1 Cryptops parisi
GGGGGGGGAGCGAAAAGCCGAAAAGAGAAACAAAAAAAATTTTAAAAAAATAAAAGAGGGGGTGGTGGCGGTAGGGGAGGAGGAGGGGGGAGGGAAAAAAGCGAGTGGTGGTCGAGGGTGGCCGATGGATTAATGTCTTTCCGCCAGTCTTCACGCTTAATTGAAGAACGTGCTTAAAAAGCGTCTTCCAAATATTAGAGTGAGAGGATGAAGAGGAGAAAAAAGGGAAGTTCATTATCATCCCTCAACCCGAAGGTGAGCTATTCTTGCGCGGTCAAAGGGCAAGCATGTTTCTCCATAGATTTTCCTGGCGACAGGTGAGTGGATTTTGCATGTGGCTCAACACAATACACCAAAAACGTCGAGCAGGCCTTATTTCAACTCCCTGAGCGAGACACCACCACGCGAGAGATGGATTGAGAAATAAACGCACCTCGAGGGTGCGACGAATAAAACGGGCCAAGGGGTTACCGAAACTCCTTCGAATAAGAGTCGTCAAAAACGAGAGTCAAGGGGCTACCGACGACGCCCCAGCCAACAGCGGCCTCTAGTAGCGAAAGAACAAGAATTGAGTCTTCAATCCGAGAGAGATACACTATCTCGGATCAGAAAACTTGCACGATGAACGCATTAAAACGTTTGGCTCAGGCGGCATACCATAGTAACGATAATTAATCATGGAACGTATTTTACACCTATTCGTTATTTTTTTTCCTGCTCCAAAAGATTTTTTTTCTATTTAAAATAAATTCGAACCAAAATGGATTCAATAGTATAAGATCAGTACAACAATAGAATGCACATAAAAGAGAAGTCATCAACTGGTGAAAACCGGTGAAACGAAGAAGGTTATCGCTTGCTTTCCGAAACACTCTTAAGCAGGGAGCTAAGTAATCATTTAGAAAGCAGTGACCAGAAGTTCATCTACTAATTATACCTAGATCATCATCGATCAATCGCCACTATTCTACTTGCAACTTAGCAGATCTTAGGATTCTATAAATCAAACCGAATAGCCCTGTATAATAGCCGTGGTGATAAATTCTGTAGCGCGAAAACCACAAGGCCTTTGAAGTCAAATTTTGGTTGGCAGTTAGTTCGTACCCCAAAAGCACCTACACATTTGCGTATTTGCACCTATACTTCTATTCTGCATCGACAAGATAGAATTTTATTTAATACAAATTCGTATTCACTCGAAATAATAATCAAGAAATTCATGTATATAGGGCCCATACAGGGTGGACCGAAAACAACTGTCATCAATGTTTAAAGAGCAATTTCTCGTGAACCGCTTAAGCTAGACGAAATATAAAACTATTAAACAAAAGCTCAATTCAATATCATTCCAATGATATATAAATCTATATTATGACTTACATAGTTAACTCGCAATAACCGCGCGAAAAAAAAATACCCTAAAAAAAGTTGTAAATGACTTTACAAGTACAACGGGAGTTCAGTGCATAACTGTTCAGTGAAAAAGTAAACAATAAGTGCTAAAAAGATTGTGGAAGGATCAAGTTTGTGATACAAATATCATCCGGTTTTACTGATGCAGATTTACAAACCAAAACCAGAAAAATGCATCGTTGCAATCACGCATCGTGAAAGCTCACTTAAGCAAAAGACGGCACAAGCATTTAATTTTACAACTTTTTGGTACCTTTTTTTTTGCGCGACTATTGCCACCGAACTATCCAAGCCATAGCATAGAACTATATACCATTAAAAAGATATTGAATTGAGCTTTCATGTTGTAGTTTTAGATTTTGTCTAGCATAAATGGTTCATAATAAATCGTTATTTAAACATTGGTAAGAATGTTTTTGGCCCACCCGGTATGTCTACTAGTAAATAGCCAATATGTTAACTAGTAAACCCGTCAAAAATGACGGAAACTTTTGTTTTTATTATGTAATTTATTGTTTTAACTCATGTTGCTTCGCAACACTCGTTAGAGTTAGTTATTGTTTTAATTCATATTGCTTCGCAATATGAGTTAAAATACTTATTAAATATTTTAATTATTTTGTTATTTTGTTTTGTATCTTTGTTATGTTCGATTGTTATTAATCGTTTGATGGAAAAAAAAAATTCGTTACATTCAGACTTTCGGTTTCTGGTTCAAAGTTTTATTTTAAATTCAAATGTATACCACCTGTCACAACAATAGAGAGATAGTGGCAGCGCCAATTTCATGTTAATTCAAAAATAACATTCATTGTTGATTTATTCTTATTTATTTATTTATTTATTTTATTTACACATCTTAGTTCATTGTTTAAACTTTAAAATTACCCCTGATAAAATCAGCGCTGTTTCTCTTCGACCCAGGCTTGTCGTACCCCCCCCCCCCATGATACTATCCGGTCGTCAAATATATCATGTCCCCTTCAGGATACAGTCTACTACCTTTTCAACTTTCAGCTTCGTAAGCCTCCACAAAAAATGAACTATACACAACCACTAACAGTGAATTATCACTTATATAGTTGTCGCACATCCTCTAATGACAATTTCGGGTCGCCAATGTGCTGGCGCACCTTTTGGAGTGTCATCTAATTGCCTACCAAGTTTCAGCTTCATACGCCTTTTGGTTTTCGCGTAATCTTTGACAGGACGAAGAAACTCGCATGGCTTTTTATAGTAAATACAGTAGAGACTTTTTCAATGGGCAGTTTTATGGGGAATTTTATGAAGCATGACCCCATAGAATTATCATGTAGTCCACCTTTACGAAATTTTATTTCCTCTTCGCCCTTTTTCGTGCCCAAAAATCATGCTAAAATGAAAAATTTAATGAAGATGTGAAAATCTACTTAAAACATGTAACACGGAAAAAATCGACCAGGATACACGTCATAATATAAAAGAAGACACCCTATAAAGTACTGTAGTTACTACATTAAACTACCGGTTTTAATGGTAATTTATTCTACACTCTTCCGAGGAGAAGACGCAGAAAAAAAATTTCCTTGTTGACTTTTTTTTTTGTCAATCTCACTTGGATAAGAAAACTCCTTTTCAATGTTTACTGAAAAGATGAGCTACTGTTCTGGTAATAAGATGTATTATGCGATATAAGTACTGTACAGTGATTATCGAGGTATCGGAATGATCAAGACAAATAGTGCTTTCTCCGCAGCACATTAATTCTATTCGATTATTATAGCAATGGGATATAAAGAAAATGACAAGCCATGATTGTGATGACTTGACCACTGACTCTTTTAATTGTAAACGAAAAACATTTTGTATCACAACAAACACATTTATTTATATCAACACATATTTCGAGATCTCCCCTCCCCCCCCCAGTATCTACCTATTATTTAATCCAAATTAAAATCTAACATTTGATTTTATCCAAATTTATTTTACGTAATTTAATTATTACATTCTAATTGTTGTTACTATTTTACCTTTTTAGACACACATAATAATACCTATATAACATAAACATATGTACAAATAAATATACTGTACATGTTTTATTTCACAAGTGGTTTTTTTTCCATATACTGTATTATTCATTAATTTTTATTAATTTTTGCCTCGGAGCATTTGCTGTTGCACGTGTACTCTTTCATTAAAGTTTTCATACAATCCGGGATTTGTGTGTGGAAGAATTAGTTACATTACATTTTTTACAACCTGTTATTTAACTTCACTTGATGGGGTCACGCTTGGACGTCTTTGAGCTCGTTTCTTGGTAGTTTACTGATGACCTACAGAGCTGAAATTTTGAGCATAAACATAGCCTGTGAGACATTTTATGCTATTGACTTTTTTAATAGCATAATTTATCTATTATTTAATTTTCTAATTTATCTTAGAAAAATTTCCTGTAAAGCCTCCAAATGTTCCAGAGTGTGTTTACATTTTAAACGTTTGTTGAAGAGATCTATTATGTTTGCTTGATGAATTTTTGTTTTAATTTTTAAGAAAAAGTTTATTTGTTATTGATTCTTATTACCTGTATGTCTCTATGAGACGAAACATTATTAAAAAAATCGGACTGATCCATGTCGTGTCAATTCGAAGAAATTGACACGCGAAGTAGGTTTTTGTTAAATATGTCTTATAGAATGTAGCTGAGTCGAAATGCTACACATTACTTGTATTTAGTAGAGCCAAAGGTGGATCATCTGAGTAACCATTGATGCCAGTATTACACCACTCGCTATACGATATAGTTAACCACACACAGTTTATCTGGCCAACCACTAATTGAAGGCTTGCCCAAAATAACGTTGTATGTTACAAAAAATTCAATATTGAAATTATTATGGAAAACTGTGCCTCATCTATGGGCCTAGCTAGTGCTGTCAATAGACAAACTCATACCTGCCTAAAACATACATATCACTTCGAAATTGAGCACCTAATAGGTGACAATCAATGTGTTGCTGAATACTTCTTTTGTCATTTACTCAAAATTATGAATTGTTACAAGCAACGTTATTCCGGGAAAGCCGTCAGTTGCTGTGAATCCATCCCAATAAACACTGAACACAAATCAACAAAAATTTAGTTTCACGTGTTTCGCTTCAAATAGTTTTGAAATTTGGTTAAATCACGTTAAAGTGGAGTTTTTTCCTATTCACTTGTCATATAGAGAGATTGCCATAGTTCAAGCATCGGAATGTTTTGTATTTATTATGCTCACTATAATGTATACAATTATTTATATTGTCCCATTTCATAGCATGTACTGTTTTTTTTTCTTCCAAAATGTGCCCAAATTGCATTATTTTATAATTTTGACTTTAGATGAATGAGATAGATACTAATCTCGAAACATATGCGTTGATATAAATATTTTTTATTTTTTATTTTTCGACACCGTGCTCACAAAAACATGATTACAACAAAAACAAACTATGAAAATAAAAGACTAAAATAGAAAAAAAAATACAAAATAAATGTTTGTTGTAAAACAAACATTTATTTTTCATTAATGATGTAGGTAGGCACTAGGCAGACACTATCATAGTGAAAAAGAATTTTATCATATGCAGTACATTGAAAATAATTTAAATTTTAAACCCAGATCAATATTTTTCATAATTGACTTTAATCTTTCATTACTCGGAAAAGACACCTAGTGATAGCAACAGGTTCTCTGACCATAGTACTGTAGATAGGAGATATATATTCATAGTAGTGCTCATTGAACATTTGACGGGTTACGATAAACTTTATTGATTCTGATAAAGACAACGGCATTACCATGTCGTGACCTTGAAATTGAAACCCCATGAGATTTATTATATTCCAGCTTCGAAGAAATTAAACCATCGTGTTCAGAGTTCTATGGCTATATTAACGAGGTTGGCGAAGTACACCATACACACATTCGTGTTCAAAACTCACCGTGTCGTCGATGGGATTGTTCTTAAGATGTTCAACATGGGCTTTCGTTGCACTCCTAAGCGTCGTCGATACGTGAAAAATGCATTTCTTAAATTCATACAAAGAACCCTTTCTCGTGATTAAATTCAAATAGGCGCGTTTGTACTTTTTCCGCCATTTTTGTCAGCTTCCTATGAAGGATATAGAAGCCGGTCTAGGATTGGTCAGATGCGATCACGTGAGCGCCATGGCGCGGGTGAAATCAGTAAACGACCCACGCTCTTGGTCGCTTAGCAACGTATTCAGCGTTCGAATTCGAGAATAACCTATTAGAATAAGTTTCAGGATTCTAGTTTCGCTTGCTATTTTAATAAAATCCTTGAAATTTATAAACGATTCATCGTTAATTTAACTAACTAAACAGAAGAAACCTTTTTACTGGTTCTACAATTAAAATTAATTCATTTTCACTTATATTTTATGTATTATTCAGTTGAGTTTTTCGATAAAAAAAACGGCGTAAATCCATGTTGGCTATACGTCGTTATTCCTTAAAATGCATACATTAAATTGTTTTAGACCAGTCTATAGCATATAGACATTGGGTCGCCTATAATTTTTACTTTCGGACTTTTTGGAGCAACACGACTATCTGTGATTTTTTGTGATTTCTTTCTTTTTGTCGCTTCACTTCCTGGTTGTTTCACTCGCTCGTTTCACTTTGCAAAACAATGGAAAAAGTACTGATGTTTGCAAAAATGACGTTTATAGATTAGCACGATATATGGAATAACGGCTCAACTGTATGTTTTAAATTAGTCTTTAACTTGAGGTTTGTCAACTAAGTAAGCAGATTTTTTGCAAAACTTGTTCAATTTTATTTAATCTTACAAGGTCCAAAAGTTTTTACCCTTTGTTTTTTTAAAGTTACATTTTTGGAGTTACGTCGTTATTCCACCCAACTCGTCAATAACTTTCTTACCCGAAATTCTGAAAATCAAAAAGTTTCGTAACCGAAAGTTCTTTCGTGGAGGTCGTCTTCACATATACGGTACAAGCTATACACACATACTTTACAAGTGCCTATTTATTTTACTAAGTGTGAATATTCATAAGCTTCACTGCATAAATATTAATGTTTAGCATTTATCATAAAGTTGCTGCCTACTGTTAGTTGCAGGATACATTACACAGTGTGTACAGTATAGTATGTACTACCAATTCAAAATCCGAATTCGTAAAAATTCCGAAAATTGTTTCGTCTCAAGGGTTTCCGATAGGTTGGTAGCCTAGGTAGTTGAGGTTAAAACGTGCATCTATATATGAATATGTAACTGAACAAGCATCATAGAAAAAAAAGTAGAAATAAGAAAATTAAGTAAAATAAGATTTTCGTAGTTTAAGAACTTTTAAGATACGTAGAATTCGAATATTTTATCGCAATGTACCAAAAAACTTTTAATTTTAGTTATTGCCGATTTGTTTTTCTTGTGTGTGGCCAAAAATTCAATCACATTAAAAATAAATAATAATAATTATGTGAAAAGATGCTGTCAAGTAACATTTTTAAAATTTCGATAAAAACGTTGTGGAAGATCTGATCTTGCCTTGCTTGTGCACTTCACACTTCTTACACTTTTAGTATCTTTTGTTGTTTTGTTCAAAATTATGCATTAAGAAAGTAAATTAAATCAAAAATCAATTGCACCTAACACATTCGAACAGTGATTCTGGGTCATTTTTGACAAATATTAATTAATATTATTTTACACCAGGCCTTTCAATCGAATGTCCTCAACTACCGTTCATGATATAAAGACTACCCGAAAAATTTGTAATAAGTTACTTTTTAAATAAAATATTAATTATATCGATTGATTTTGTTGTATTGACTGTTATTGCTGATTGTTTTTTGAAAAAACAAATAAAATTATGAAAATACCATTTCGTGGCTATATGAACAATCATCATATCTGACAGTGTTTTACGGCGAACATGCGGGTGCTAGTAAGAGAAATCACTCGTTGCACCCAGGTCAAACAGAGATGGGAAGAAAAAAATAATAAAATAGATAGGTAAGTAAGGAAGGAGGTAGAGAAGAGCAAGTAGAAGTAGAAGTGGGAAGGTTGAGATCGTCGTCGTAGTCGTCAGGGAGCCTATACTTTGGCCGTCACTGCCAATCCAGCTGTCGCCGAGTTCGCTGCCGGCTGCGCCGCCCCGGTCCGAGGTCACCCGTCGCTGGGTGGGTGAGAAGAAGAAGAAGAAGACCCACGCGCTTGCATACGAATCTTCGCTACCGATTCACCCACCGCACCGACGACGACGATTCTGGTGGGAACAACAAGACACCTTTCTTACCACTTCAACAACAACTCCATCACGCACCCATCATGAACGACGCACAGCCGGATGCTCGAGTTTTTGCGCTTTCTCGACTAAGACAAAGAAAGGGGAAACTCAGATTCTTGTAGTCAACGATTCAAAAAAGAAAAAGAAAAACATACATACATACCTCTTCGTCTCACCCTCGACGAATGATTTCTCGAAAAAAAGAACTTTAATAAATGAGTATCAGACATATCATCGTGTGAATACTACCCGTTGCTTTTTCAGATGATAGACTAGCGAGTAATGTTTGTTTTTTTTTGTGTTCACAAAATTCTTGATCTTAGGTCAGCTCTTTTTTTTTTACAAGTTACAGTTAAACTAAATCAACGAAATCAAAAACAAGTACGTTAAAAATTTATCTATTTAATTTTTTTTAAAAATAATGTTTGTATAAAAGTTGATTAAACTGGTTGTTATTATCTTACTAGATAAGTTTCCCGTGCAAAAGCACGGAATGTCAAAAAAAATAAATGTTGACGTTCTTTATTTCTATTTCTGGGAGCGTTACAGAAAGTGTCTATTATATAAAGAGATTATTTTCCGATCCAATTTGGATTGTTTTGCAGTAAAATAAACGACTGTAGATGACAGTATACGTTCCATTCCCAGCTCACTCACTCACAAACTCACAAGTGAAGCTAATATAAAAACCATAAAAAAAAATTGTTAAGAGTACTCGTGAGAATTTCGTCCCCGAGTTAAGCTGCCTAACCATAATAATATCAATCGGAAAAAGAAAATTGTCATTCGTAAGCTTCGTGTTTTGCCAGAATTTTCTTTCTACTCACCAAGTTATTTTTCTTTTACATTCTCAACACGGTATTAACTCAACCAAGTCTTTTTTCATTTTATTTTCTTTATTTTTTTTTGTCGTTTTTGGTATCTTACTTTATCGAACAAGTTTCACGTCGTCGGTGGCAACCTTTTTTTTTAGAGTAAATTCGATCAACTTTTCGTATCTAACAGGTATCGATTGTTCTTTTTATATATAAACTCTTAGTTTTTCCAACGTCTTTTTTTTTTGGGTTACCTCTTAAAACTTTTTTTTGGGTGCTTAATTTGTAAATTTTCCATATTGCTCGTGAATTATGAAGCGCTCCCTCTGGCAGAAATGAATTATTGATAAATCAAAGAGCACATTTTTTTTTATCGACGAGGAAAAAGAAACTTAATTATTTTAACTTAATTTAACGATAAAATTTAGAGACTTTTTTTTTCCGATGCCAAAGGTATTTTTTTTTATGGAGGTACAGTAAGTAGTACTTCTTTAAAAAACAAAAAGTGTTCGGTAGCGAAAATGACCTCGAGCGACAACCGAAAACTTTCTTCTATTAATCGCCTACTACTACAACTGACACAATGACAAACTTTTATATATATATATATAGTACATACTGTATATATATACTGTTTACTCGATATTTATTTTTTTCCAGATATAGTCAGGTAAAGGTTTCAGAGGGAAAGAAAAGCTATCATTTATTTTTTCTTCTATTTCATTGAAACAATGAAGTGTAATTTTCCTTTCTCTATTAACGACAGTTTTAAAGCATGGGAGCCGAATCCAAAGAAAAAATACCACTCATGTTTATACAACAATCCGAAAGAAACCGGAACGGAATTCCAGATGAGCATTAGGAAAGCAAGAAAAAGGACTTGGGAGAAGAAGAAAAAATAAGGAAAAGAACAGTCTCTATATATATATATATATAAAAATAAAACCTAAAAGAAAATAAAAATGACGACAGGAATGGATGGTGATTTTAAAACATCCCAACTCACATTGACGGTTTTTTCCTCATTGATTCGGACGAACATTAACACGTTTTTTTGTGTGTGTCTTGGTGAAGCTCAATGTAGGGAGTGTCTCTCCATCTAGACATCATCCATCGTGTTTAGTTTGACTCGTGTAAATTGGATATTATAAATGAGATTTTTCAAAAGTTTGGGATGAAAACTTTTGTTGGAAATGAACGCGAGTTTATAAACCGAAGAGTATCTCTTAAGGTCGCCGCTCTCATTCTTCAGTTTTTGTCACCAAAGAAAGTTTTTTATAACCTTTCATTATTATTTTTATTATAATTGTTCAAGTTACAAGTGTCTCAACAGTTGTTATCACTTCAAAAAAATTGTCACCAAACACTTTTTAAGATGATCAATAATTTGAACATCTCAATATCGGATGTATCTTGTCGCCTTTTTGTCATCTTCAAGATTTTCTTTGAAGTATCTTATGTTTTTTTGCTTTGTTAGTTTTAATTATTTTTTTTGCGATTACTCATATATGTTTTTGCTTTTACTTTTTTGTATTGTGTCGTAGTGACTTGAAATTTGGTGCACAAATTAGTCCCTCGTGACAATTGAATTTATCAAATTTCGAGAAATCAATGTCGTGTCAATTCAGAGCTATTGACACGTGAAAAATCGTTTTTTCAGGTAAAGTGTTGCTGATGCTCTGAACCACATGTTCATTTCCCATTGTTGTATATATTATATATTATGCATAGTTTACTACATATACTGTAGTTTACGTTCATCGTCGAGTGTAAAACAGATACATCCGAAGAAACAATGAAAGGTTGTACCACAAAACGAAGTTTTTTTTAAAATTATTTGTTTAACTTGAGTTGGCGTTTTAAACAGTCTTCAAAATGGTTCAACTGTTTCAAATCGTAGATGTCAATTTTAACCACGTTTCGTGTGTCGTAGGAACTTGAAATTTGGTGTACAGATTAGTCACGTGTGAAAACTAAATCTATCAAATTGTGAGGGGTCAATATTGTGTCAATTCGAAGTTATTGGCACGTGAAAAATTGTTTTGCTTTTTTCAGGTAGAGTGCTGTTAACTACATTCTCGCTTCTCATTGTTGTCTCATTTTCGCTTATCAAATAAACATACGCACATACAAATATATTATGCATAGTGCACTACATCTAGTTCAGCTTAACATGTGCTCATTGTTCAGTGTGCAAAACGGATTCATCCGAAGCAACACAAAACTTGTACCAAAAAAAAATAAAGTATTTTCAAATTACCTATACAGTACTTGTTTTAAGCATAACTACTACTACTAGCAGACAATGAAATGTCAAACATTCAAAATAAAACAACTTAGACTCGAACTGCTAAAGTTATGTCAACCAAGGGTCACTGTTTCAACTTTCAATTACTACTGCACCAGTTGTTTGTCACCAAGGGGTTAGAAGAGAAGAAAACTATGCGTATATATTACTCGTTTAGACGCAACGGAACAATCGGGCTACATGTCAACAAACATGAATTCCAGTTTCGACGCTTCGTATAACAGTGATGGAAATATATTGAAAAACGAAAGCCATTATTCGTGCGAGTTAAGTGGCGAAACATACTTGGAAGACAAGATTTCGGGACGTGTGACTCGAGGCGTTTTTCGCAGCGTGGTTCCTAGCGTTGTTAAAAAATCACGGTTGTCGATCATCGATCGAGGTCACGTTCTGGTCATTTGCCAAGTCGTTGGAAAAACGCAAAGTGAAAAATCCCGGAGTGGGGTAGTAGACGATACGAGTGTGAATAGTGAATCGTCGTTATGGAGCTAGTAAAATGAGTGTGGGGATGCTGCAGCAGCAGCAGCAACACTAAAATAATAATAATAATAATAGCAAGTAGTCTAGCGAACGAGTACCGGGCCCAAGCAGGAGCTCTCAGCGCGTCACCGTCGTGAGGCTAATTTAGCGATGCAGGCGCCGATTTTTCTCCGACCGTCGTCGTAACTTAGCTTCTCGTTTATTTTTCTCGGCGAAGCTTCCTCGGTTCATCACTTGGAGAAAAACATGGCGCAAGCAAATGGCTCATTTTCCTCACTTGTTGGGGCGGCCCGGGCCACACGACGCCATCGTTCACGTGCCGATGGTGAAAAAGAAGAAGAAAAAAAACAACACATACACCAAGACGGTAGGACGAGAAGAACATAGAAAAGAGAGAGAAAAAAATTGCAGTCATGTAAATCATCCCCAATGCTTCGAGAAAACCAGTGGCCATAAAATCAAGTTCCTCGAGAAAAGACACCGAGAATCAATTTTCTATTTCATTTCGACTCTGCTTGTTTGTTTTTTTTCGGTTGGTTTTTTGTTGTTTTTCGTTTCAAAAGTGTTTTCACCGAGAAACGAAAAATGACTTGCCTTCACTTTTAAAAAATAAATAAATAAATAAATGACAAACAATTCAGTGGCCAATTCACAAATATATGAAGATACACTAAAAAACTCGATTATCCAAAATTTCGGTTTATCTGAATTAGGCAAACTATGCCTGTCACAAGCAAGAGTTACACAATTTTAGGTATGGCAACTAGGGCAAGTAGTTGCAAGTAGTCAATCAACTAGGGCAAGTAGTCTAAAACCAATGTAAACTGCTTGCCAAGAAGCTGACGTCATTGTCGATTCTGATTCATTGCATTACGACTGTAAGTTCACTTTAGCATTGTGCGTCATCGAACGTTTTTAGTTAGTTTTTCAGTTGGGAGTTATGTTACGTTTACTTAGTCCTTTTTTTTGTGTTCTTGTAATTATACTTTGTTCAGGTGACCTTTACAATTAAAATTAATTGTTATTAGACATTTATACAAGAATTACACAGCTGAGGTGTTTATTCGTCTCTTCCAGATAAAAAAAATGGCGTTTCAAAAGGTTTTCTAACAAAAATGTGCTAGTCTACCTAATATGTCATAACACCTAATATGTCATTGTTAGGTGCAATTCTACCTTCCTAACGCAAAATTTTAAGTGAAACAACAATATGTGCAAAAATATTAGTGCAAGAAGTAGCCCGTAAACAGCAGAAATTTAAACGTGTTTTCTTCGAAATTTTAAAAACGTTACTTGACACTTTTTTTTTACACCAAACCCTTCAATTGTGTACTTATTAACTATGTAAATTTTATTACCCTGTTATTTTTTTGTTTTTCTTGCAGCTTTACTGTTCATTGCTTTCGTTTTGTACAGACATTTTGGTTGTTTTTTTCTGTTGTACCGCTTGATTTTTGTGTTGTACATTCATTTGTACTATTGATCTATTTTAGATCGGAGTAATTTTAAATAAATAATAAAAAAATAAAAATTAAAAATTAAAAAAAAATCGACCAACTTTTCTTCTTCGTTCCACAAAATATAAAACCGAAAAGGTTCAGTGGAAAAGACGAGGTGGAAAATCGACGCCCTTTCTTCAAAAACGGTTTATACATTTTTCTCTTTATCGGTAGTTTCCGCTTTTTCCTCGCTAAGAAAGCTGGAGAACAGTGCGGATCAAAATCCTCCTCCTTCGTCGAAGGACGGAATTAAGCTTTCGGTGGCAAATCCTCCGTCGTCAGCTGGTCCGAATTCCGACGACGAGGTTGCGAAATATGAATAGGACGAACCACCTCGCTACCGCATACACCGTCGGTGGGAAGCGGACAGCTGCAAGCGCCTTAATGCTCCGACGTCGAGCACGACGATGACGACGACGACAAGAGAAATAAAGAAAATAGAAAGAAGAAGAAAAAACACCACATCGCCAAGCATGCAAATCCAGAAACGAAGAAACAGCTCAAAAGCGCCAATCGCAACGTTTTACGTTTTTCGTTTTCCTCCAAACGGATTAAGACGACGACGACGACCACCACCACCCACCATCGCCTTTCTCTCAACGTGCATTTCGCGACAAACAGTTCACATACACACACACAAAAAATTGTTATGTACAGAGAAAGGAGAAGAGTTGTGTCGCCATGAGGTTCCGGGTTCATCTCGGAATGAACAACGTGCTTCAAAAAGTTGAATACAATTATAAAGGCTTTTTCTTCTTCTTTTTCCTTTTCCTCTGGAAGTCGTAAAAACACCGTGTTGCGGCGGCCATTCCTTTAAAAGGAGTTTTTCTGTCGTTTGGGCAGTTGACCTTCCTCATTTTTTTTTCGTCTTTCCTTAAAGGTCGTAGGTTCAACTCCCCGTTGATGTCTTCTGAAAACTTTGTACCGCGTCAGCATCGCGGATGACAACGTTTTACGTCCGTTGAGAAAGAAAAAAAGTAAAAAAGTCCATCTAACTTTCTTAGTTACGATCCGAAACTTTCCAGTGGGGAGAAAGAGGCACGTGGACACGATACGCTCCACTTGACATTTTTTCGCGTCGAGTCAGGCGATGCGGATTCCTCGTTTCCCCGCATCGCTTGCAAGCTTTCTCCTCGTCACGCGCGCGGGGAAAACAGAAATTTTTTTCTTCTTCTTCCAACAGGAAGATGGAGGATCAGATATCATCCTTTTGGTGGTTTATGGCTCGCTAGTTCGACGTCGACGTGGTCGGGACGCGGTGTCGTTGTCTCTGTACTGCAAGTTTTTTTTCTCTCTGTTCGTGGAATGAAAGAAAAAAGAAGAGGAGGATCGCCCACCTCGTCGGCAACGAGCAGCGGGGTGATGGATGCGCCCCACCTTCGAGCCGGTCGTCGTTTTGGAAGCCTCACCGCCCCGTCGACGAAACGGTGGACCACGGAGAGGAAATTCCAAAACCTTAACGTGGTATCGAGGTCGTAAAAATGAAAACTTTAAGACCGCGAAACAAGTGTGGGAGATGCGGAGACGCGGTTTCGTCTCGGTTGTCCCTACCACTCACTTAGCGATGATGATGGAGTTGTTTCGACCTGGCACCACGATCGGTCCATCCGGTGAGGAAACATAAGCACGAGGGGAAGGAGGAGGATGGTGAAACAAAAAAGAGAGAGGGTCGGTCCCCGTCGCGAACGCGGTTTCCATCGTTGGCGGGTAGTAGTAGTAGGTGTCGGTGGTGGCTGACTCGTTTCTTCCGCCCCCGCATCGTGGTCGTTGCGCTCGGTCGCCATCGGCCATCACGCGGCGAAGACCCACTCCGACCCATTCGTTGAATAATTCAAAGAGGCGCTCATCTCGGTCATAAATCTGGCATCGAGCGTCGAGAGGCGAGAGCCGACCGTTTGCGTTCCGAATGGCGTCATTAAAATTGCAAAGAGAAGAAGAATAAAAGGAGAAGAAAGAAAGAAAGAAAGAAAGGAGAAAAAAGGGGGATAGGCGATCGTCAACGCCACGCGGTCGACCGGAAGTCGCCTTCCCTCCTACCCACCCACCCAGCTATCCGAATTTTCATATCCAATTCCGACGGGACGAGATCGAAAGCGACACTAGCCGAAGAGACGGGGGGATAGGTAACGACCCCGAGGACCTCACGTCTCCCTTTTCCCTACCCCCCTCTTTTCGAGGGAAATTGAATCGAAAGAGGCACGAAAACTTACCATCCGGATGCGCCTATCTTAACTCGACTTTCGTCACCAAAGTCAAAAAAAAATAAACCCAACACTTTTTCATTCGTCACGTTTCGCCCGAAAAACTGCGAAAAGACGTCCATCTTGGTGATGGAATACAAAAAACAAAACTCCAAAATACTTGCACCGGTGAATGAATAACGAAGAACACAATTTCGTACGGTCAAAAGAACATGTTCTATTCAAGATATTTATTCTTATATCTTTTTACTTTATATACAGGATGATTAAAAACAACTATTCCTAACTTTCAAAGATGCTAGAGAAGTATCATACCAATACTACACCAATAAACTACAGTTCGAAAAACAATTCTTGAGCTTTTTTTTTTGCTGTACAGTACATTTGTTCGTACAGCAACTCCATTTTCGATCGAATTAATTTTAAATAATAAATTGAAAAAAAATTGGAAATTTGGAATTGAAAAATTCCGAACTTTCCACTTTCTTTAACTTTGTTTTACTGTCTGACGTAATTATTGTTTTAACATACTTACCTGTGTTAAATCTTGTGTTCGTTCTATTCTCGAGAACATCTTTTATTATGTAACATATATTAGTGAATGCTATTTAGTAGTTGATATCTTGATCGTATGTGTAATTGTCTTTTTTTAACCCCCTGTGGGTGCAAATCTCTAAATAAATAAATCACCCTGTATAGCAACGCACTACCGTGAATCTTTGAAATCACACGCGCAGGGCAATAGACGTTGCAAGACCGGAAGAGTTCGGATCAATGTTTAGCACAGAAAATAAGTCTTTTCCGGTTGTTATAATCACTATAGAGACAAGTTCTTTTTGATAACAATAACCGGCTGTTAAACAATGAATTATATTAAACAGTGTTTTAAGACCGACTGATTATGATAACAACTGATATCATTATCGGTGTTTATAATAACCGGATTCCACTGTATATCGATCATAAAAGAAATGGATGAAAGATAAATAGGGTCAATAGTGTTCCATCAAAACCGAGAATGTGTCAATGAACAGATAGATAAGTATCTACTGTTATATCTGTAAAGTCGTGTGTCGTGTCTTAAGACATTTTTGAGACATGCCTGTGAACTAATAGAATTTTTATTTTAGGGCGAGTTCAATTTTTTTTTTCTTCTTCTAATTTCATCCCTGTCGAGGGTGTTTTAAGGTTATAAACTTCGCCAACCAACTTCGCCCACTTCACCGACGACGCGCGTGCTCTCACCGTAGCAGCTCATTAAAATTTCAATGGCTGTTTATGATCATCTCGAAACTTTCGTCATTTTCGTCGACGACCGAAGCAGCAGCTCCCTCTTTGACTCCGCCATTTAACTAATTAATTTTAATTGAAATTATAATCTCGAAAAAAATGGAGCCAACTGCCAACGACCAGAGAAAATTTATAGAAGCCAACCTGAACGCGTTGCTCCATATGCAACTAGGCGCATAAAATTAATATTCATGGCCATTTTCCCTTCCGACACGAGCCATGCAACCAACATCCCCATTGATTTTTTCCCCTCTCTTTCGTTGTCTCTCTTTCCCACGCAAAAAAAGTTTGGCAATTTAGGATTACAAAAAAAAAACCTACCGGGAAGCGCTCTGCAGCTATGTTTTAAGCTAAAGAAGGGCCACGTGCAAAACCCTACCTTCATCATCATCGTCGTCGTCGTCGTCGTCGTCGGTGGCGTCGCAGAAATACTTTGCATAGACGACCGTCGACAACCGTCGAGAGCAAAACGAATGGTCTTGGCCATTTGCATAAAAGTTTAACGGGTACGTCTGTCTGTGCTTAGGTTTGTTATCGACCGACACGATTAAGTCGCCCTATTTACGTACTCGTGATTCTCATCTCGTTTCGAATTCTTCGACTTCCGAAACGTCAAAAAAAAAAAAAAAAGTTGGAGAGACAAAAAAAAAAACAAAAAAAAACAAAACACATAAGTGATACGAGGGAGAGTTTGGTGTTAACGAAGTGAAACAGCATTAAACAGTCCAACTTTTTGAAAACGTTACTTCTCCTATTTTTTTTTTGGCACGCCCTCCACTGACGAATTAAAAACTTTTAACTCGGTGAAAGAAGAAGAGGGAAAAAATAACAACACAACTCAACAACGTTGAACGTCTACTTTACTCGTTCATCTTTGCGCATTGCTTTGAATTGCGTCACTTTTAGGGCTTTTTGGCCGAATCGTTGTGTCGAGGGCTTCCTTGCGCATCATCCGTTTCAGACAGCTCGCGGTGGGACGAAAAGCTTTGCCAGTGTCCTCACGTTCTTTCCACGACTCGGCCGTGCCCAAAACTTGGAGACTTTTGACGGTGACGACGCTGGGACGAACGGCGTCGTGTCGGGGTTGTCGCGCGTCACTCACCGTGGCCACCCACACACCCGCGGCTCTTTCTCCCCAGAAATGAACGCTGGTGAACATCCAGTCGCGGAGTCCTTCGACGGTGTTGTCGTTAGGTCGTAGCGTGAGTAACGGTGAACTGGTCCCCGAAGGAGAGGTCAACGTAATTTCTAGACAACCCCTAGGTACGGTACCTTCAACTTGAAGCCGCAACAACACGTACTCGACGAAGACAACCTTTTCGTTCCAAGGTGTGTCGTCGTCGGTGGCGTCGACGACGATGGACACCGACGTCGTGGAACCGGGAAACAATTGTCTAAAAACAAAGAAATGTACACTTTTACTCAGTTACCACTATATCATTCATTTGAATAGAAAACAAGAATTAGAAAAAAATCTTGTTTCCGCTCGGGGTGGAAAGTGCATTGCTTTGTTAATTTTAAACGTTCGAATTCTATTAAAAATTAAAAAAAAACAAAAACTACGAGGGTGTGATAAAAAATGTTTCACTCGTGAATAAAATAATGTTTCACTCGAATAAAACAAAAGCTTACAAAATGATATAGACTCACACCATGCATGCCAGTGTGTCGTAAAGGAACACCCTTTATTCATTTTTCTACATACTGGTCTAATGGCTGTAAACACTTATTGAAACGTGTAATCAACTTCTCCACCCCACCCCCACAAATTCGCTTCTGTAGCGTGCAATCCCTTCACAGTCTACGGACCACCGTTTTCACAGTCTCATTGGTTTGGAATCGTTGTCCTTCAATTTCGTTTGTCCAAAACAGTAGTTATTAACGTCCAGCTATCACTTGTTTTATAAATTGACAAAAAAAATTTGAGGACAACGATTCCAAACCAATGAGGCTGCAAAAAAAAAGTGGTTTTAAAATGGTTGCACAAAACTGAAGTAAATCTGTCAGGGAAGGGAGGGGGGTATCGAGAAGTTGATCACACGTTTCAATAAGTGTTTAAAAGCATTAAACAAATGTGTGGAAAAATGAATAAAAAGTGTTTTTTTACACTTACATAGATGATGTCCGTGCGTCTATATCATTTCGTAGTTTTTGTTTATTCACGGCTGAAACATATACTGTTTCATAGTTTCATAGTTTTTACGACTGAAACATAGACTGAGATTAAGGATATTGACTGTTAAGAAGATGATAATTTATCATCAAGTTAAAGAAATTTTGACATTTCTGATAATTGAAGAACATCCATTACATAGTTTTAAGAAATACTTTAAGTATTCTGAGAATTGTAGAACAATTAACTCCTTTAAATTTTGTTGTGATGAAGTTACTTCTTCATGGTTGGATCGAAGATAT
>JAQIWH010003814.1:0-18712 GCA_034695005.1 Cryptops parisi
CAAAGAAGTTGTGTACCTGGGATACACAACTTTTTTATTTGGCGTTTTGTGGTGTTCTGATTGATATTATTTTTAGGATACAGTACCCCAACAATAATATCAACCGGAACGCTTTCGGAAATTTTTATTAACAACCGGAACAGCGTTCCGGCCCAATTCGAGCACTGATTACATTGTGTTTTTAGTACCAGAATTGCAAGTTTCATGCATGATGTATGTGGTGGTGGAAAACATTTGTTGATTATACGTGGAATGACCCAACCAAAAACGCTCTGAATTGCAGATGATACTGGACGAGCACATGGTTCAGGAATCGGAGCTCGTTCGCTTGCGCATGGTTCGCATGTCTCACATACCGGACACACTGTACATGGTGGACGACAAACCCGCTGCCTCCTTTTCTTCCTACACCGGTTACAGTGCCAACAGTGTGGATGTCGTGGCTGGAGCGATACCAGGTGTGTCCTCGAGCAATGAAATGGTCCATCGTCGAACGTCGATGGTTGAACGTTGTTTCTTTTTGCAGTTCCAGATGCAGAAAGCGTGCAAGCAATGCTCAAGCGAGAATCGGAACTTCGGCAGTCGAGCACTGTGCAGCGGGCGTACGCGCTGCCTCTGTCGAATCGTAGGGACATCAATCGTCAGCTCCAGCTTCGCGTTGTAAGGGAGTTCAATCTTCCCGATGCCGTGGCGGACGTTCTGCACAGCGCCTCTTATTATTTTCCCGAAACGGAAGAAAGGAGGGTGGAACTGCATTCACCCTACGAATACCACTGTTCCGGGCGCCCGGTGTATCCTTGCGTGGAGTCGTTCATTTCATCCTACTCACCTTACCATTCGACCGAAATTAACGTGAGTAGTAAAATTCATCTTTGCCTTGTGCTAGGATTGCCGACAAGGTTTTCAGTAATGTTTCGACGACAATGTCGTCTTAAGAGATCCGTTTGGATTGGCCGTCGATGAGGAATAGTTTCAAGGTATGTATCGGGAAATGATGAAAGAGGGAAGTCCATCGCTTGCTATTGCTAAAGAAAGTTTTCCGCCTCGCCTCACTGTCGGAATATTGCTTTCCCCCTTTTCTGAAAACGGTTCAAAGTTGCACCTAGCTTGCAATCCGAAGCATTTGAACCTTGTTGAAAATTTATTCCACCGGATCTTCATCCTACCTCCATCCGATCACTTCTTGTAACGAAAGGTGTTGCACGTACTTTTAAAAATGTTTCGTACGATAAAGCTACATCTCTGTTGATTAATCTTAAAAAAAAAAAAAAAAATAGAGATGAACCGTAACGAAATAAGATTTATTATTTGATATCCTGATTACAGACCGACTCCAATCCTTGTGGCGATGGACATCTGAGTGACATTATTCCAGACATCGCGATGGCAACCGCTTCGTTCGGCCAGATGTCCTTCCAAGACAACGAGATGGAATTGGACCTCGGCGATCGCAACAGCCACTCGGGATCTCTCTTCCTTTGACGAGAGTGGAACCCGAGATGTTGGATTCCTGTGCCGTGGCTTTGCTGTTGCCAGAATGCTGCTGGAACGTGATGGAATGAATGCCTGAGAAGAAACCAACCAACGGTTGTTGTTGTTGTTAAAGGCCCGTGCCTTTCTTTAAGTTTCTCACTAAAGGGTATGCTAGTTTCTTCTTTTCCTTCACGTAGAAACCAACGACGGTGTTGTCGATGGTTTGGTGTCTTGAGACCGATGAAGATGAACGTAGGCTCGTTCGTTCCGTGCTACGCATACAGTTTGTCAGGACCAACCAAGGTTACTACGGCACGTTGCCCAACCTAGCCACCGCGTTCATGACACATTGTTCATTCTGCATGGCTGTGGGAAGTATATCATTGTGAACTAGGCACCTCGTTCGTGTTGTGCCTCTTGTAATTATTTCCGTGCAGAGTGCCGGACAAAACAGTCTTGTTTTTTTTGGTTGGGGCAGCAAGAGTTCTGGACTTATCTCTTGTCGATGTGGATCGAAAATGTACCAGTGCGTTGGGATTAACCGACTTTTTTAAGTTTAGAATTTTCTTCGACTGTTCCAGTTGGATATTGTCTCTGCCGCGATCTCGTAGGACGATGATGCTGGTATCGACTAGAAACAATAAAACATTCCTCTGCCATGTTCAAAAAAACAAACAGACGGACAATAGATACTTTGCTCTCGCTCTCTCTCTCTCTCATGCACTGCGTTCATCAAAGGCAAAAGGCGACGATCCGACGATGGTTGGAATTTCATTTTAACCAAGAATTGTGAAACGTCCATGGAGGGAAAGATGTACCAAGTCTCACCGACAAACGTACGCTCTTTCGGGGTGAATTCAAAATTGGAACAGCTGTTTTTGCTTAGCTGCAAGGTTGCTTGTCTTATCAACCGAGCTGCTTGGATCACAGGAATGATCTTTGCATGCTAGAGCTAGAGAGAGAAAGAGAGAGAGAGAGGGGGGGGGTGTAGGAAGCGTAGGACTGAATTGGGTTCCAACGTAGAAGGTGACCGACTATCTAGGAAATTGAGACGAGCAGAATAGTATCCGTTTTAAGTTTTCTTGTGCTGCGTTGATGTTTCCATTCTGCCATCTGCAAGAGGGCGAGAGTGATCGTTGCAAACAGAATGTTGGTAAATTGTACAAATTTTGAGGTCTTTTTCTGTTGCGAGTTGTCACTTTTGTTGATCATGCATTCAATGGCAAACTCTTTTGAATACGACTAAAAAGACACTGTTGGAGTTCCTTCATGGATCACAATTGGAAAGAGAAATGTATTTTTTTTTCTATTTGACGAGCACCTTGTTGTAGATGCTGCGTCCAATGCGAACTCTTCCCGATGCAATTGTTGCTGGCGAAACTACTTTTCAATTTCCCCCTCCCCCCTTCGATTTGTATTATTCGAACCCATGGAACTTTGCCATCGGTGTACCATTGGTTTCGAAGAGGTTGGTAGCTGCTGTTGCTTCTCACTGCCCATCATCACCATTTTCCCACCTCTTTCAATGGCACCACTCGCTGTTGGACTACTTTGTACATAGATTAACTCGATGGTTCATCTTATTTTTGTATATTTTCTTCTCGTGATTGTTCTTGAAAAGAATACTGAAACTTTTCTATTAATTGGGCAATAAATTTTTCATACAGACCACTGAAAGTTCAATTCTCATTTTCAATACTTACCCGTCAAGTTGTAAGAGGAAAAGTCATTAATTAAATGCAATTTGGCCGTAAGATTCTCCTCACTTAACGACCAGCTTACCTATTTCGTTTATACTTGCTGATGGATGACCACAAACCATTACACTTCGGTACACCACTTTTATAATTTTTGCCGATTGTTATTTTTATGTTGTATAATATGTATTGGATGAACTCGCTTATCAACCTAGTTATAGGAATGGAACTCCTCGTCGTCGAATGAGGAGTCTGTATGGACACGAAGCCGATTGGCTGGATGGCATTTACTGTAATGAAAACGACATTCTACATAGGCGTACAAAAAGATTGACCACGACTTCATCACAAGGGGTTTTTTATTGACCGAACACGGTGAGGTCTCCGTTTTGCGAAGTAGGACTGTATGCGTTTGATATTAACATTGTCTGTCATCAGACACCAATAATTAAAAATGATGCTCTTCGCTGGCTTCACTGTTTGGCACGAGGTCCTGATCCTTTGGACCAAGGCTGCTATTGTCATCCCACGTTACAAAAATGTCTTTGTTGAACTGCACGAAAACATTCTCGTCCAGTTTACAGATTGTCGTCGTGGGATTCCACAGGTTCTTAGGGTCCCTTTGTACGAATGGATCGCTCGCCGTAACGTCCACCACTTCGTCCGTTGTGGGAACGATCAGACGGAAAGCATGCAGAAACATACGATAGGGAAGGGAATCGTTGCGGTCGCTGTAGGTGTAGTCCCCTACGATGAGGTGGCCGACCTCCATGCAGTGAACCCTTAGTTGATGCCGCCTCCCCGTCAAGGGCTTGAGTAGAACTTTGGTGGCCGTTTGGCCATCGTATTGCCCTCGCTCGAGTACGAGCAGTTGCGTCCTGGCGACACGAGGCTCGATGCAGTGAGCGCGATTCCTTTTGTTGGCGGAGCACATCCGATGCGAATGCTGCGGACGTCCATCCTTCCCAACAGCCAAGTCGATCGTCATGTGAGTCTCGACGTGACCACGCAGCAAGGCCAAGTAATATTTGTCGGTGCGTCGCATGGCGAAGGACTCGGCCGCCAAGTGTGCTGCTCGTTTGTTAAGCGCAATGCACAAGACTCCACTGGTGGCAAAGTCCAACCTGTGAGGAAATCTGAACTGATGTGTCAAGGAGCTGTCGGCCAAATGAGGAAGCAACGTGCACAGCTGTTTTTGCACCGTCCCAGCTACGTTGGGATCGTTGCAGTTCAACAATAGATCGTGGCATTTGTCGACGACGACGTAATTGCTGCTCGTGTAGAGTAACGAAATGCACCGTGGCGCTTCCTCCGTGTCATCTGCCAATTGGTGCATTCTTGGAAAAGTTGAAGATGACTGCGCTTCTGGCTCGGTCCCATCCGCAAAACAGCAACCTGAAGCAATAAGCAGGAGCGAGGTGTCGCTGTTGTTATGTCGACCTGATTCGAAGGCGTTGCAAAGTTTTAAACCTGCATGTCGGAGACAAAAAAGACAGGAATTGGAGATGGCTCCATTTATACAATTGTAGTACTTAAATAAAACGACAGGGTGATTGAGGTAGGATTGCTTGCCACCCCACCACCCTCTGCAGATTCTGATTCAAGGTATGTATAGTGTTGTATACCATACCTACCTACCTTTGAGTGCACTTGGGGCTCAGCAGCTTTCCATTGACAAAGAAATGACCGACCACTGCCACCAGGGTTCAACGAGCGATAGCCTGTATGTATTTATGTTGAAGACCCTCTCATCTCGTCGTGCACGCAGAGACAGAGCCGAGATGACATTGGCTTTCTCTCCTCTTCTCAGACAGACCACCAACGTGACGTGACTAATCAATAGATACGATTGCGTGTAGGCAGGCCTACCTATGCGATGCGACAGCGACAATTCGTGAAAGTGAAACAAAGCCGGAAGTTCTTTCGCGTCTTCCCTTTCCACATCTTACCACTGGCGCCAATTTTGAATCTTCGTCCGTCACGTCGACTCGCTCGTTTCTACTTTGGTGCGAAGGAGTGGGTAAGTAAGTAAGTAAGTATTTGTGGTTTAGGATTACACCGACTTCCGTTTGTTAAGGTATGTCACATAAACTTTAATTTGAAAGATGCCTGTGGTGAGGGTGCAGAGTTACCCGTATTAGAAACGGGAGGAGTAGGCTACCCTCCCAGAAAAGAAAACTGAACCCACACTATATATCAGCTGGAGTATCTACGAATTCGCATAAGTCGAGGACTTGCTGTATATTGATTTCAGTTATGGAACTTATCCCTTTTCTCGTTTTGAAGTAATGCCCGGGAAAGGGATTACTGTAATAATTTCTTGCACTTATACTTTCGGGTTAGACACCCGTCATTGCTTGGTTAGTTAAAAACGTAGGATTAATGATCGATTCCAGTGCTTTTTTTTTTTTAACGTTTACTTTACCACAGACCCCCCAAAAATTGTTTTGGCCTACGGTATGAAAAAGACTGGCATTTTATTTGTATAAGCAAAAAGGGTTGATTCATGTGATGTCAAGTCATCAAATCCCTGGCAATTCAGTTGGTTATCCGGAGAACGACTTTTTAATACAATAAATTGTTTTAAACGCAATTGGCATCATTTTCATGCCGTCACTGCTTGTGACATCTAAGGCTTAATCTCGTGAAATCTGTAACGGGTTCACGTTTGCATAACTATTGCGAGCTACAGTTTGTCTTTTAACACATTCTGAACTAACAATGTTAAACACTAAACTAGTAATGAACATAGCAGTAGCCTTGTCATGTCAATCACTGGACGTTGACCAAGTTAAACTTGAACAATACTTATGTATTAGCTATTTGTTTCAAAGTAATATACAAACCCAGTACTGGATTTTTGGGTCACCAGTAATGGCTACTACAAATGGCCTTTAATCGACACGCATGAAAAATGTTGTATTGAAAATCCTGCTTTCCTTGAAAGAAAAAGGACTAGCTGACTCTTGCCGGAGATCAATTTTTGCATGGTCAGCAAATTCACTTTTCCTGCAGAAAAAACTCATCTATTATAGATAACAAGTGATGGCTTTGTAGTTGGAGAAACCCCCATTCCATGTGTCAACCTTGCTCCAAAAAGCCTCGGGGCGCTGCGCCTCTCAAAACCAAATACCTACCTACCTACCTACCCGACTCAAAGAAGCAGTAGTTTTATTTCAGTTTGTCGAACAGCCATAAATAGCATCGTTCCAACTTGAGCTTTTAGTTAGGTGAAACCTGGAATTGTGAACCCGGGCAAATTAATTATAATTCGGTATGTGTATTAGCTCACAGCCCCCACCACTAGTTAAAACCGTACAGTAGGCTATTTTCAAGCTATGGCGAGGGACGTTGCTTGTGCTCCAGTTCAGGTTAAGTACAGCACTACATACGTACGTACGTATGTATGTATGTATTGAATTTTATTATCGTTGCATTTTTTTAAAAAGCTACATCCATCAGTTTAAGTTAGGAAACACCATCCCGTGGCTGTCACAAAAAAACGGCTACAGTACAGCCATGTTTACTGATGAACAGGAAAAAAAGTAATGGGAATAGCGAAAGCCATTCTTTATCCTTCTGCTTCAACACTGATAGGCTAGTAACAGTCCAAACTGTCCTAGAAGGTAGAAGGGACAATCCATGCCAAGTAGTACATATATAATACGATATAATACCCCAAGGCATGGAAAATAAATAACACACACAACTTATTCCGAGCTGACGGACATTGGAACAAGTTGTATGCAGCGTAAGAATTGCATAGGGTACTTTTCAGTTCTCTAGTGCTTCACCAGAATAGCAAGAGAAATGAATCTTGCCAACAACTCTCAACTCACTTTTTCAATAGGCCAACCAACCTGCTGATAGTTTCCTCGTGCAACCGGTAATTGTGGTCAATTGACCCTCTTTACTTTTACTGCACAGCACGCAAATAGCCTAATGCCAGCTTGTGTCTAGATCTAGATCTAAATGGTCGTTCGTTGTTACCGTCCCTACACAGTGAATTGACCATGTAGCAGCGGAGGTTTGCTGGGAAACGAACTAGTTCCTCGTCCACAGTAAGGAAGGAATTGGCTGACAACAGGGAACAAATACTCAATGACCGCTTGAAAGTTTTATTCCTAGGCACAGGAATTTTGAGCTACAAACACTGTAGAGAAAATAGGTACGTGATTCCATGAAATGCAAGATGAACTGTCCTGTTTACAAATGGGATTCAACAATAATGATTTAAAAAAGATTATCCAAATAGGCTGTTCGTCTGGCACGATAAAAAAATCATTCACTAGTACTTATTTTGCCTTCCAAAGTAGCTGCTGCTGCCTATTTTCACAAGATTGGTCCCAACCCAACAGCTAAATCAATAATTCGTTTTCCGACATGGCAGCGGTGCTTTGGACATCCTCTCACCGGCTGCTATTTGGCAATCTGGTAGGGACAAGCTTGGTATACAAAATCAAGCTCGATCCATCGACGAAGACAGCAGCTGCAGTATGTATGTATGTACAAGTTTGGATGAAACGACGACGACAGTGGTGATGGTGCTGGCCGGTGGTATTTATTTCAGATCAAGCCTCTTCGCTTCTTGTAGTCTTCCAAATTGAGAGACCGTTTGGGGGCTCCTTCCTTCATTTGTGGAATCGGTTTGGGAGTGATGCTGACGGGTGTCACTAACAAAACAGAACCATCATTGGCAAATGATGCTAAAACAACACCCAGTTTGTTTCTTTCTTTCTTACCTGGTGGAGGAACTTCCAGATCAATGGTGATGTCAAAGTCGTGAGCTGAAAACATATCGTCACCAGCGACATCGGCAATTTTGACACAGTCCTGCTTTTCTTTAACCTTCACATCGGACTATTCGAATGACAAACAATCTATCGAGCCATGTTCTTTCTATCTATCTATCTATCTATCTATGAAATCAAACCAAACCAAACCAAACCATGAATCTGATGACTTACTTCCAACAGTTCAACAGCGGCGGCGGCGGCGTCTTTCGTCTCCTTTGCCTCTTCAGCATGCCGACGCTGTTCTGCCAACGTGTGCATAAATTCCGTAGTAGTCACAATGGTATCTCGTGCCTAAGGACAATAATACCTTTTTCAAAATTTTGTGGCTCATCACGCGTGAGGACAATGTTGGAGAAAGAATTCTTACTTTGGTGACGAGTGTTGGCATGCATTTTCTTCGTGTGAACGGATCGTCACCCTTTCCTTTGCTCTCACGAGCTTCTTCCTGATAAAAAGGCATCCATGGATCAACCCAACTAGACCATCCGAAGATAGAAAGGGAATGGAATAAAAAGTGCTTACCAGGATGGCCTTTTCAGCTTCCTGTATGTTGCGCAAACGATTTCGTTCGTTAATGTAACTGATGGCAGAGATGTTACTCGTACGAATTTTGTCAAGTTCTGTGGCTCGTTCTTCCAAAGATTCGAGTTCAGCTCTCAATCGGTCCACTTCCATGGCATCTCCCGTTTGCTCTGCCATTTCCTATCAATCCGAGTTCAGCTCTCAAAACAATCTACCCAACCAGGATCAACAAAGGCTCTAAGTGACACTACCTTATTTTTCAGCAGCTGAGTTTTCTTCATGGCATAATTGAAAGGATTTTTTTTGAATCTCTCTTTCTCGTGGACAATCTGTGACAAAACATGTAGGTTACGGATAATGAAGCATACTGAAGAAATGACAAAGCAGACTGAAAACTAGGTCTGAGAAACTTGCCCGTTCAATATCCTCTTCTTTGTACTGGTAATTGGTGGCATCGACGACGTCCTTTATCTTGCGCTGAACTTCATCCATGGTGGGCAGTTGCATTCCTTGCAGCATAACTGCTTCTTTCCACTTGAAGAATTCTGTGTCGGTGAAATCTTGATTGCTGACAAACTCCAGGCGGAACACACGTTCTTCGCCACCATGTCTGCAACAATGGAACGGCGATTGAAGCCAATGGGGAAGGCAAGATTGTCAAGAACAAACACCATTTCTTTTCCCACCTCAGTTTTAGTCCCTTGTTGGTTCTTGTCGGTCCGAGCTGGTAAACTTTGGCGGTCTCCACAACTTCCAAGATCTCTGCCACCTACCGATCAAATTGAAAATACCAGTCAACTTGGAGATCGGGAGCACTGCCTACGTTGTACCTTGCAAGACCTACTCTGTAAACTGGTCGTCCATTGTTGGTGCCGATGCCGATGCGCACAAAGCAGCCGACGACAGTTTTGGGAAAGAAAGGCATATGCACCCATCTGCGAAACAGACAAACAAAACAAACTTTAAAGATGGCAATGACCATGGAGGGATTTCATTTATTTACCAACATGTTGATTACCGTTCCATCTTATGTCTGGAGAGACGAATCTTGGACAAATCTTCTTTCGTCTGAATGAATTGCAGTTTCTTAAGTTTATACCCAGCAACAGACCTGAAACAAAAAAGTTACACCCACCATGTAGAGAAATAAAAACCCATTTCTCCTTTGAATACCAATTCACTGACCCTCTCTCTTCACTGTCCGACCGTGAAGATCGTTCACTTCTTTGATCTTGCTCCGAATCCCTTCCGGATTCTTCCTCGTCGTCGTCGTCATCGTCGTCGTCATCATCATCATCGTCGTCGTCAGAATAGATATCGCTGGCCTTTAACTTTTTAGGTTTGTCGTCCTGCACCGAAGACTGGTGTTGCTGCTGCTGCTGCTGCTGTTGTTGTTGCTGCTGCTGCTGCTGCTGCAGCTGCTGCTGCTGTTGTTCTAACTGCTGCTGTTGTAATTGTTGTTGTTCTTGTTTCAATTTCTCCTGGGCTTCAGCTGAGTGCATCAAAAAGCAACAGGTAAGTTAAAAGCTCTTTCCACGCACTGACCTGCTTTTCTTTACTCTATGCACCTTTTGACTTCTTCTCCTCTCGCCTCGCTTTAAGATCCTTGATGGCCTGAGCCTTTTTGTCAATTTTGTCCTTGCGTTCTTCAACGGTGCGACGGCGTTCCTTGCTGCGCATGCTGGCGTCACACTTGGCTTTTTCTAGCTCCTTTTTAGCTTTCCGTTTTTGCTCCTTTTTCTTGACCAAACGTAATTTTTTTTCAATTTCGAACCTGCAAGAAATGAAATAGTTTTGCTTCGAATGTCTTAATTACTAAAGCGGGACTGTTGACGCTTGGTCTTTTGACCAAAATAACTTGAAACGAAAGGCACGTCATAGCATGAAAGCTTTTTCGGTTCGAGCCTTTCGTTCCATGACGTCACGAGCCGCCTTCCAAAGATGAAAGCCCTTCTTCCCTCGCGAAACCAACAAAACGCACCAGTTGTGGTCAAAGTGCAACATTTTTGAAAACGCTCACGATGTAGCCAATGACAAGGCAGCACACTGCACTATGTGTAGTGCACATGATGCAGTCACGTAGTACAATAAAAAAGAAGGGATTTCCATTAACGGACAAGTCAGTTGTTTTTAGAAATAATTATCTTTTGTACTTTTTTTATTACTTGAAAATAAGCTTCGATTATCAAAAGAAGGTACTGTAACAAGATAATTGTCGCTAGCAACGGAGAGCTGCGCACGTAGGTATGCTGGGAACAAGAGATAGTAGAAAACCAAGAGTTTTGATAACGATATGACGCTGGCCATTAAACGAACGTCACAAGGGCCCACAACAGCAAGTACTGTATCGATAAACAATCTTCATGACCGTACCTTTTTTTGAGAACCTCCCTTTTCTCTATGCGATTGAAGATCTCCTGTTCCCGCTCCTTCTCGGTCATCCGAGCCAGCCGTGCTTGATCCTCCTCGTCTCCCATAAGATTTTCATCGTAACCATCGTTGAATTCTTCGTCACTAGGGTCGGACTCGCTCTCCTCTCCACTGCCAGCGGAAGCGGAACCCATGTCCGAATCGGACACCTCACCTGCACAATCAATCAATCAATCGATCGATCATGTTAGTTTCCTACTCCACCCGTCATCAAGCGAGTGCCTCCGTGCCTTCGTTACTGTACCTTCTTCTGGTTCCGAGCTGACTTGTTCCTTTTGACTTTCGTCACCACTCTCTGAAGAGGATTTCTGAAGAGGTTTCTTGCTCGTCCGTTTGGCTTCCTTGTTGCTTTTGCCTTTTTTCTTCTTCTTCCCTTTACCATCGACCGTCCACTTTGGAATTGAAAAAACTAGTTAGTTGGCAACATGGATTAGGATAAAAACACCTCATCTTGGTTTCGTTACCTCATCGTCGCTTTCCGAAGTCTCCGAGTCAGTAACTTCCTTTTTCTGAGTAGTATTTTCGGCAGGTTCCGGTTTCTTTCGTTTAGCCAAGGACAACAGTTCCTTTGCAACAAGAAAAAAGTGAGTGAGTCAATCTATCTATCTATCTATGCATTGGCAGTGAATTTTGTCACGCCTTGATCAAGAGCTTGGCCACTGCAGATGCAGAAAAGGTCCTATGATCCATCAGTGGTCGATTCGCTTAGTCCCTGGTCCTACCTACCTACCAAGCAGGTCAACGACTTTCACGAGGAGCAGGAAAGACCCTTTCCTTTCTGCCTGCCCATCTTACCTCGTCGAGATCGGCGCCACTGCCATCGCTGTCTTCGCTGGTCGATTCAAGCACCACGCGGTTCTTTCGTTTGCCCATGACTTAGGTCGACAACGGAACGGCCTCCTTCCTAGGGCGGGAAAAATCCACAACAAGGGCAGACTCAATCCTCGTTCTTTCGGGTGGGTGAACCAGCCTCGCTCTGTCGTTTTCGCAGGCGAGCTTCGTACACTACTACTACTAGGACCGGACGACTACAACCCTTCCATCTTGTCGAGGAGGAGGAGGAGGAGGCGAAGAGAAAGTAACCCTTTCTTCAACCTTTCGGAAGACGACAGCTTTTTCAACCATTAACTCGGGGATCAGCGAATGCGGCGGCTTGCTTCTTCGTTGCAGGGTTTTTTGGTTCTGTTTTTCTTCTTCTTCTTCTTGATAGTAGGTAAGACCGGATCGCAACCAAACCAATACTCAAAGCAAAGACCAGACCCTAACAAAACAACTATAATACTAGTAGCATAGCACTAATACTATTCTAGTAGCATAGCAGGCAGCTCCTTCCTACACTATTTCCATTTTAGTCTTCTCCATCTTCTCGTTGTTAGGCGCTGCTGGTTGCTACTTGATGATGAAGCGTGGTGGCATCTCTCGGTCAAATCTATCAACTCGACAAGGTTGTTGATGCTGAGGCAAAGTGAAATTTTCTCCTTTCTTTGACATGACATACATGATCTCAAAGTGAATTTCCAAGTAGACTTTGCTTGATCCGACCTCAACCAAACAACGTCTCTAACCCGTACAGTACTAATTTATTATTATTATTATTATTATTATTATTACTTCACTTGGCGTTGTCACGGTTCGATACGACCTCTTTGAACTGTTATTTTATACTTTGCCTAAAACAAATCAGCAATTCTATAGAATGCTTAGGTAATGTGTGAAAATGGTGATATTTTATATTATGCATTGCCTAATTTTTTTTGGCCTTGTAGCATTCGAACTCATGTCAGAAAGTGTATTTGTCTCCGAGTTCTCTAAAATTTCTGTCATGTTCTTAAGTGGCCCACTACTGGTACATTGACAAACCTACCAGTAGTGGTTGGCAAAGGATGAGTGTGGTGTGCTGCTAACAATTTATCAATCTTTAGCACATTGTCGGCAATCAGCAACTCGTCGGTTCCTCTTTTTAGTCAAAAGATTTGTGACTGCACTGATTTCCATATTCCACGAGTCCTCATGATTCTACTAAAATTAGATAGGATAATGGAAAAGGGATTAAAAATCATTTTGTTACAGCCTACAACCTGGGATATCTGCTTTTCAACCAGAACTATTGTTACTCGATTCCGAATTTGTTGTGATTATTTTGCCAATAATGTTGACTAACTGTTTTGATACAGTAAGGCTCGTCTCAAACGATAAGACATTTGTCCAACACTGCTGTACAAGACGAAATGTTGGTTCCACTAGCTAACTCAAAACGTTAAGACAAGACCGTATGAAAATTGTAGATGACGTCATTTTTGACGTCAAGTAATTCTATTTATCATTCAATCTCCTCGAAACTCCATTTGGGCTTGGCTGCCATTGATCTCTATAGTCAGTGGAGGAAACGGATACATTTTCGATGTACATGGAATTAGAGCTACATGTTGTAATTCTCCCAATTGCTATTGGAAAACTTTACTTGTGGTCAATCCTTTGTATTTTTACCAAGCTTAACTCCATTTACTGCTACTACACGGACCCCTTGGGTCACTGGGGTTCACCATAACAGCATGAGTGGACACAAAAAGTGTGATCCAGGCAGACCGCTGAGGATTTTACCATATGAATCCCAGCTGAGCTAAATGACCTGTGTGTGAGAAGCTTGTACCGTAGTAGTACCGGTAGACCCACTGGTAAAACTATTTTGATATACTAACCCAGGTCACTGAGCTTTCCGAAAGGGAAGACCATAACCTGGATTGATATTAACATAGGCAAAACTACTGTACAGCTTCTGTTCTTTCCTAAAAGTTTAAAGAACAATCAACCCCAACTTGGTTTTGCCTTCCTTATCAAAAGATGAACTCCTCACTCGTTGCCAACTTTGAGGACAACATCCATGCCAATTTTGCTGCTGATGTTGGTTTTATTGACAAACCAAGCTGGTGATGGAGCGACCTACCAAAAACATTCCGTGTGTCAGTACTGCCAGTATTGTAAGGTACGGACGGTTGTTATTAGCCAACTCGGAATTCACTATGTTTCGTTTATTTTATACAGGAGGCCTATTTACTGTTTTATTTCTAGTTTTGTGCCTTGTGCGATAAGGAGTGTCCCTGCACGAGCAGCTGCTTCAAGCCCAACTGTCACATGTGCAAGGTAAATCAGTTCCCATCCTTGACCCGCCGCTCAGGATTCAAATGTGGGGGAAATATATCGAAACAGGCTAATTATTAGGCTTATAATCGATACTTCTTGGGTGTATCGAAGAATGAATTGGTTCAAATTAGTTCTGAGAGTACAAAAGACGCAATGTTTTGAACTAATGAAAAAAAACAAAAAGCAAACTTGTTGAGACAAATGATGGTTTCAATACCAAATTCTGAAAATAATATCTTCGGTTAAGACACATGCAATTTTTGGTGTGGCAAGGCAAGTGTAGCAATTTGTGGACAATTGAGACGCCAACCAGTTTTCATTGGTTGGAAAGAAGTTAACGTCAGTTGTCAATAAACGTAGATACATTATGGCTATGTTCACGATGCAACTTTTTTTGCTCATGCTTAAAAGTGCTCACAAACTCTGTTTACTTTTGCGTGTGAGCGCCTACAAGAGTTTGGTCACTTTGCATTTGTAAGCGTTTGATAGCGCGTCAACAACAATCAACATGGCGACGACGGCAGACGATGTAGTTGTGGCAACGGTAGCCATCTTGGTGCTTTGTGTCCTCTTATGAATGTAAGCGCTAACCAGGGGCGTATTCAGAAATTCGATTTGGAGGGGGTAAGACCGAGCATTTGAGTGGGGTGGGGGGTTCAAAATTATTTTTCGGGAATTCAAACATGTATTTTTAATAGGGTACCTATTCATGATAATATAGAAAAGCAAAAAAAATGTATTAAATTTTGAGCATTTTTCTGGGTTCCTGGAGGGGGCTTTTGCCCCCTTTGCCCACCCCTGAATACGCCACTGGCGCTAACGCTCTCACTGCCCTACCTAGCCAGAAAAAGCTTGAGTGAGCGTTTGAAAGCGGAAGTGGTAGCGATGACGTCACTAGTCCACTTAAGAGCGTTTACTGCTACAACGCGACCAACTTGTTAGCGCTAATATGCGTAAAAAGCAGCATCGTGAACATAGGCTATGAAATACGGAAATCGGCAAACAAATGGCATGCCTCTTATATGTTCGCCGTGCTCTCATTCAAATTTCAACAAGTTTAGTTTCTGCTGGGGATAAAATGTCGCCAACAAACAACAAACCAATTATAACAGGAAATTTATAATGAGTGGCGTAACTAGAAAAATTGGGCCCTAATGCAAGATGGAAACGCACCCCTAATTTAAAGGGGGGGGTTGATATACACAAATAGTAGTCAATAAAAATCGATATATGTACCGATATTTTTTGGGCGTATTGAAATATAAATTGATTTAAATTAGTCACGATTGAGTTGATAAATTCACTCCATTTCTTTTATACACTTGTTAAATTACTACGGAACATTTCAGCAATATTGTACAAACATACTGGTGTCTGTGAAATGCGATATTGAATACAAATTACTTATTCTAACATTGGTAAATTTGATAAGTTGGCCGATTTCTTGGCAACAGGTGGTAGCCACAATCTTCACTTCTTTACTACTTGCAAACTAGGCATTCCGGACATAGGTTTATATGAACTTTTTTGTTTGTTTTGGTGCCGCTTACCACCTTGAAAAGTCTTGCCAGATATTACCGAATCACCCTGTATAGTTGCTAATTACAACAGGCTTCACTTTGCCTTGTGAGTTAGCCCATTGGGGTCTTAGTACAGTATAATAAATATAATAGACAAACTATATAAACACAAAATGGCGGGTGACACTATCAGCCGGAACTAACCGAGTATCTACGAATCCGCGTAAGTAGAGGACTTGCTATACATGATAACCAGTTCTTGTAAATTGGAATAATATCCTCTTTTGTAAAGATCCCAATGGGATGTAAAATACTAAAAAATTAAAATAAGATAAAATAAAAATAGAAAAGTTGTGTGATAAATTATAAGAAACTACAAGTGCTTAAAAATGTTGGCACTTTCCCTTCCCATAGAAGACTAACACTATGAAAGTGTTAGTCTTGTTTTGGCACGCTGGTCTGGTTACGTCCATTGATGATACAAGTTTACAATACTTCCTATGTTGATGGTGAATGCTTCTTAACTTTGGTACATTTTGTGACCAAACAGGCTCCGAAACCCACCTCTTGTTCAAAGTTGAACTGTACTAGCATAGCATCCAAAGGCAAGGGGTGCTGGGCAACAGGCACGTTCCCCCCTTGTCAAAGCAACAGGATGTTATTTTGTCGCAAGCATTCAGGGCCGTAGCTAGACTGTATTTTTAGGGCAGGCTCAAAACATTTTAAGGCAGGCGTAAAAGTTTGTGAAATTTGATTATTATTATTATTATTATTTATGTATACAGTAGACCAGTATTTCGCAATTATATTTAGTGAAGAAACCATTTTATATTTTTTAAAATAGTGTGTAACCCCTTCAATTTTGGAAAGATATACTGTACAAAAAATGCGTCGCAGGCAAAAAATTTTCCTGGTTCAAAATCAAGTAGTTTTAAATTGAAAATACTGCATACATGTGATAAATGCTTAATCTTATATCACAGTCGTGTTATTTAAGCACTGTCTTTGAATCCCAATAGCTCTGGTCTGGTTATTAGTAGAGCATGCAGTCTAGTCTAGGCATACAAGCGAGATCTCTGATCTGATGTGATCTCCGAGGCTGAGGCGAGTTTTGTTAATCTTTGCTTTACTCAAAAATTGTATATTGAAAGTTATATTTTTCCAAGTAAACGGAGACTGACTAAGTTTTGTGGCCCATATAAATAAATGCAGCTGCTCAGCAAAACTCAAGCTGTTCAGTAAAAGCGACCTGGTCCAAACATTGTCTCGTCCACCAGATAGAATGGTGCTTTTCAACTTTTAAAGTGTACAACTATTTAATTTTTTTACGAAACCCTACCACGCTGTTAAAGACATGCAGCAGTAGACTCCTCGATTATTCGGTTTGTTGGGGGAAAAGCAAACATTTTGTTTGTAAGCTTACACAAAGAAAAACAAACAGTCAATGTGAAAAATGGTTAACCTTTGCGTATGGAAAAAAATTGAAACTAGTTCAAGTTGTCAGTTCTTTTGATCATGAAGTTTTCTCAAAAGAAAGTTTAAGTTGAGAAGTTTATGTAAGAAGGGTAGGGTTAATTCGAACATGTGTTGGTACTTGTATTGGTGTCACTGTGATGTGAATGGTTAATCTTTGTCATCACAGAGAAAGTCGATTTGCAAATACCTGTGTTAGAGCCCAAATTCCTGTCTTGCTGCTAATAAGCTATACACATATCTGCAAATGATACTATTTTATTTGTCTTTGTCCCATAGGGACACAGGGATAGTACAAGTAATAATACACACACAACATGACTTTCAAAGTAACGTCAAACAGTACTAAGTGCTTATAGCAAACTTAGCTAAATTTGTGTTATGTTTTGCTGGATTTGTCAATTTGTATGTATCTGTTGACTACTATATTAAACCTTGGTCACCCACCAGGGCAGCCCTGGCGTACCCCTGTACGGCCCTGCAGGCATTTGAGCAAAAGAGTCACATAACGGGTTCCTCGCTATCACATGACAACGACGTCAAGATCGAGTACATGTTCTTAGATTTTGGACTCGATAATGTTTGCGTGATTGTGTGGCGAGTCAATACCTTGTGTCAAAACAACATGGCGGATAACTTGTTTAGCTGTTTCTGAGAATTGTCAGTGTTATTAAGTTTGAAAAGCCATGCTATTGTAACACTCGTGATGATCATTTTCAGTCAGTGAGTGATGAAATTTTTATTGGTATTTTTTGGTTAGTTGATCAAAGTACTGTATTTGATGGGGGGGGGGGGGGGTAGGCACCATTGCTTTCCGAATAAAACGTTCACGATTGAGTTATCTCCCTGGGGCTGGTCAAAATAAATTATTTTATTAATTAATGTCTGCACGAGATTTGCAGCTTCACTTAACAAAATGGTTCAATTCATACAGTAAATCAGAATAAACGTGAAGCGAACATTTTTTTTTCAAGGCGCCTCACTTGGCCCCATGCAAAATTCTCATGGCACACCTGATGTATGCATTTGGGGGTGGGGGTGGGTGAAGAAGAGGTGACATAGACATTAGGTTTCAGATAAGCTACTGTTCTGGCAACTCAAACCAGTGACAACACTTGGTATATTTGTGAAACACGGATTTTCAGTCCTATTATTGGTGATATGTACCATTTTTTTTTCTTTTATATACAGAATACAATTTAATGGCAATGAAGGGATAACTGATGGCACACTAGTTGAAAACCACAGTGTCAACGTGCTAACTCCATTTGACTCATTTTTAGATTAATTAGCATACCATTCGAAAGGGAAAGACAGGTCACATCAACTATTCTGCTCAATTTGACTTCTAACAATGTAAATGTGTGATGAAAAACATTTTTCCCTATTCTTGTTTACTTTTATGCTTCTCCTGTAAAGTTGCTAAAATGGATTTAGCAGGTTTACACTCGTAAGCCGAAGCTATGTAACTTAACGATAAAACTTAAAATTGTATTCGAACCCATATGACGCTGATTAACTGGTTGAGGTTTAAAACAAGATTATATAAAAAACTTTGTTTTATAAAGACAACCTTTTATTCTAGGCAGAGCCAGAAACAATAAGTTTTAGGTTTCAGTTTCTATTCGCAGTTTCAGTATTTCAGCTTTTAATTTTAAAA